>JACEIK010001336.1:144923-216446 GCA_018107945.1 Datura stramonium
TCTCGAGAAGTAGGTAGCCTCAGCTTCTCAGCCTATTGACTACCCCATGCTAGAGTTTTTTCAAACTCTAGCTACAATTTAGCTCAACCCAAATTGATTTTGATCAGCAGATGCACTATTCCTAGCTATTAGCTGCCAATTAGGAAGGAAGAAGTAATTTCTACTATTTCTAGCTTAATTTTACAATCTCTTATCCATGCCCACTACTAGATTCCCTTCCAATACTTAATCATTCTCTAGCAACAATCAAGTAAGGATAGATAGACCCATATCATCATCAATGGATCTTCATTAATAGATGGAAGAGAATCTAATAGATTTATACTTAATTGAACATTAAGAAGATGACTTTAGCAATACCCAATCCAATTAAATATTCACCATCACACACCTCTAGTTTATGAGTTTAGCTACTTATACTTAAGAAATTCTAAAATAAATTCATCAATAACATCATTGATTTTAATAATAAGAGTAGATAAATCAAATGCACAATTATTCTTCAACCACAGCTGAAACTTACTAATACCAAAGAAGAAAATAGAGTAGAGTATTTCTACAGGTTTCAATCAAAATCCCCTTCTCTCAGTTAAAAGAATGTCTTCAACTAAAAGAGGAAATAATGATGTGATGTGTACTTGGATTTTCTCTCAATCTCTCTATATCTTTATCTTCTTCTTCTCTCTTTATTTTCCCTTGGTGTAGAGTACTTTTTTCTATTTATACCCTGAAAAGTAGGATACTTTTAATCTCCTTTTTAGTGCTGGATTATTATACCCTTAATAGNCAGTCCAATAGGTTAAACAGGATGAGGTTGTTCTAGCAAAGATGGCTAATAGATTATACCCTTAATAGCACCATTATAGAATTGGCGAAGGTACCGACAGTTCACCGAAAAAATCCGTGAACCGCCGGGTATCTGCTCTTCTTCTGCACTCATTTCTAGTGAACTTCGATGGTTCACCCAGCGTTTCTCCGATGCCAATTTATGATTTTCCAAATCTTCAATTCCAATTCCAAAATTCCTAAGTGTCATTCGGTGACTGAACCAGTGACTCGCCGGTGGCATTCAACCTCTAAGGCAGTGACATTCAGCTTTTAGCCAGCATTTCACCAGTTAACACCTGTGCCTCACTGTTGATGCTCACTTCCTCCTTTTTGCTCCATTTTTGCTCTTTTCTTCAAACATAGGCATCTGCACAAAACAAAAGCGAAAAGGGCATAAAATCCAAATAATCAACTCGAGAACGAGACAATAACTCAAGTTTTAGAGTCTAATAAGTTGGTAAATTGCAAACTCATCATAAAGCATGGTGAAGTATTGGAAAATGCCCACGTGATGGGAAATGCCAACTAAAGGGCCTTTGATTCTTCGCTAATCATGTTTTGATGGGGATCAATGAATGATGAATGTTTAGTTTTAGCCATGAATCTTAATGAATGATGTTATTGATTTATGTATGAGTCTAATATGAATGTTTTTGGGAGCTGTGTTTAGCACCGCGCAGCTCAGCGTTCAAAGGACTATGCCAGTGTCTCATAACCACATACCACCGTGGGTTTATAATGATATATTACAATAATAATGATCCCCTCTTTCATGATATCACATAATGCACGTCCCTCACTGGCAAGCTAGGGACGGCTCTACCCACTTGAGCGAGATTGTTGGGGCACTATGTAAGGCTCTACCATGATTGTGTCTGTTGTGACGAGTCCTCCCTTTTTTTCGCATGTTTTATGCATTATTATGTTTATGATTTTGGATCAAGTGATGATTTCATAAACTTTTCTCTTATGACTATGATAATGAACGATTTATGAATGATTTGAAAAATTTGAGCCTTACGTTATGTTATGATGTTTATGATATGAGCATGATGTACCACTCTTATGATGTTTTATAAGTTTAATGTATTTTAAATTCCCGTTTTACTTACCTTGTATACTAGATACATTCCACGTACTGACCACATACTTTTTATGTTGTATCATTTCATGATACATGACTTGGCTCTCGGGCTCATCCTCATCCTTAGACACCTCGGGATTATTATCAACTTTTTTGGTGAGTCCTCATGTTTTGAGGGCCATTTGACTAGATGTTTATGTTATTTTATCTTTCAGTATTTGGCCGGGTTAGTTGGGGGTGTTGTCCCATCTACCCATCTTATGCAGTAGAGGCTTTCAGACAGTTTGTAGTACTCCGATTATGTAATTGTCTAGGGTCTGCAAAGTTATGATATGTTATGTATGTTTACATTTTCTCTATGCCTTATGATTAGGTTTACGCTTAAAGTGAATGAAGTTAGATGTTGTTACACCCCGTAAGATTCCTGGAACCTAGATGGCCTATAAGCGCGTTGGTTAAGCATATTTTAAAGTCATACGTGCTAGAAAAAGGCCCGGGAAAAGATCGGACGTGAAACCTGTCGAACCATCGCGGAAGGAGCTGGGGCAGAGCCCCTCCGCGATGGCACCGTGTCACGGAGGCGGGGCCACCGCGTTGGCTCCGTGACACGTTGGGCTATCAGGCCCAAGTATAAGCCCACTTCGGCTTTAAAATCGCAATACCCTTTATAGATTTCCAGAAAATTCGTAAGAGACGGAGAGAGGACGAAGGAGATATTAAATTATCGTTTGATTACGCTGCCAAACATAGTCTAAATCTAAATTAACCTCAGGTACCGAGGTTTTAGCAGCAGCGAGCATTCCTACAGATTTTGTTCATGAAATACGGCCGACAAATCGTCAAGCTACCGGACTAAGGTAAGTAAATTGCTCCAAACTAGTGTCAATGCGCTCCTAGCCGTAAAGTGGCTCACTTCTCCATGCGGACACTCGAAAAATAGCAAATTTTGAGCATCTTTCGATAAGCCTAAGTTTAGACGATAATTATATCGAAAGTGACATTGTCACTTAGAATAGTGTTATATTTAGTACTAATTGACGTGCATATGAATGCGGTTGGGAGAAATAGCTCGTCTTGGCCGAGCCTCGTCCGACAGTCGGATAACTCGAGGTTAAGTGTATAAAGTAGTTTCTTGGCAAGATAGCAGCCTTAGCTTTCTGAATCATAGTAAACTCCGAATTTGAGTTCTCCGGAGTTGAATGTTGAGTATTGAGCAAGTTTAGTAAATGTGGTTTCGTTGCCATATCGTGCTTAGTCAGAAAGATAGAAAAGCATGCGCCAAAGGGCGATTAGCATTCCAGATTCGGTATAGCCTATTGTATGATTAGCAAGCATGTTGTAGAATAAAAAGATACAGATTTTCATAATAAAAGTTAGTAAAAGTAAATCAGATAGACAGAACGGTATTTACAGTTACGAGACTAGCCATTCGAGACAGATGATATCTTGACTATCTGATTAGCCATTAGACCCAGATAGTATCGGCTCTGATTAGCCATACAGTTAAATAAAGATTACAGAATCGTATAAAAGCAGTATAAGAATCAGTATAATACGAAGAGATCGGAATAAGAAATCAGATTTGGATAGTCTTTTCCAGTTAAACATGCTTGCTATTTATATGTGCTATTTGTTTGTTGAGACTTGATGTGACGTGAGGGCATCTTATTGAGCGACCTCACTTGCATACAGGTTAGTAATCGTGTCGCCCATTGAGCGGGTAGGTTTACGTCACTCCAAGGAGTGGCATGCCGTCCCAGGTTTGGACGAAGATGGGGATGAAGCTTTCCCATATCAGTCTGATCAGCACTGTAGTACAGATAACCCTGTTGGCGCAGCGCCTAGGGAACAAATACAGTTCAGTTACGGATACGAGTACGGAGTCCTCGAACTCCAGACACGGTTATTTATATCAGGAGGCTATGGCCCGAGGCTTTGAGAACCCGGGGAGCGGTAGAGTGCTCCCTAGTGAGCAGATGAGTGGAGTGACTTATTTTTGGGTGGTTTTGCCGGGTAGGGGTCTGTAGATTGTTTGCTTGCTTGGCAACATCCGACATGGGGGTTCGTATTGGCTCTTGCTTGCTACTTGTATATCTATTTATGTGCTATATACTAGTTAATAGACAGCGGGCCATCGCGTCTACAGTGCGCTTCTGCCTTATCAGTGCAGAAATCCTGATTCGGTTCATATGACTACTTGGTCCAGTTATCTCCTGCTATACAGAATTGCTAGTTATGTTATCTATATTGGGTTGCTGCATACTTAGTACCAATGATGCGCGCCTAGTGGGGCGTTTACGTACTTACTGCGGTACTCATAGACAGGGAGACGATCCCTCGTGATTCTAGCCAGCTATAAGTCATCAGCTCCTGTCATCCGATGGAGATTTCCAGAGGTGTAGCTCTTTTCCTTTTGTTGTACGGTATGGGTAGGTGGAATTTTTGTCCGATCATTTTCTAGTACTACTCATAGAGGCTTGCAGATTCTTCAGATTTATCTCCCTGTAGTCGGATTAGGCCAGTCGTGTGAGGCCATGCAGTTTGTTATAGTTGTTTAGTATTTCTGTTTTATGTTGGCCGTGTGGGGTGCATAGTGTGATAGTAGTGGTGACCTTGCGGTCCGCTTCGGTATTCATTTGTTGAGTTTCGGAGGCTAGACAGCATGGTGGTCTTGTCGGCCCGCATAGGTTCCTTGTTATGAGTATGTTTCTGGTTAGCTGTTATTATAGGCACAGGTGGTTATAGGCCCAGTCGGTCGGAGGCTAAATTTACAGCCGTTATATAGCCCTTTGCTTCGAAACTTTGAGATAGAACTAGCCCGGAGCACCAGATGTGCCTAGGCCCACCAGTTAGCAGTCCAGGTCCCACTAGGGTGGCACCCAGGTACCAGTCATACCCCCAGGGCGGTGCGTGACAGATGTATGCTTATGCCATGAGTCAAGTTGGGGCCTCTCGGGGTTCCTTCTCGCATGTTACGATCCGGGTCTACATTGATTCGTGACATGTGTCTATGACTCGTGGTGACAAACCGTTAGGAGTTACTGCCAAAAACCTTCGACCTTCAACCAACCACTGACCACGACCCACTTGACCACTCTAGTGATTATGCGACTCATGGTCTCCACTCTCGTAGTCAACCTCGGGCTCAAAATTCCAACCAAGTCCAACCTCTTCCCCATGAGTCATAGAGACTTGTGGTGCACCCAACAAGTCAGCACAGACGGTCGTCTTGTGACTTGGTGCAGCAACTCTATTTTCTCTATTTCAGCTCCCGAGTCTGATCTTATGGTTATCGGGGTATTACATTATCTCCCCCCTTGAGAACATTCTCCTCGAATTTGGGAAATCATACTGAAAAACTGAGAAATAATCATCATACTCAAATACTGAACATTTAAGGCGAAAACTGACGGAGTGATTGACACCGAACTAAACTACATGGCAGATGAATTCACGAAATACCGTATACACTCGACATGAAAGAAACTGGGGTACATTAGGTGAACATGAAACTAAACTAGAGTACTAGGGAGGAGAGCACGATACCTCAAGATGAAACCGAGCTAGAGGAAAAGGTGTGGGTATTTAGCCATTATATACGCCCGACTTCCCATGTAGCTCCTTCAACTTGCTAATTCCTCCATAAAACCTTGAATGAGGCTATATATTTGTTTCTTAGCTTCCAAATCTTATGATCAAGTATTTCCACCAGAACCTCCTCATAGCTAAGACTATCCCTTCGCCCACGTACACCGTCTATAGGGACAACCAAAAGGTAAGATCACCCAAACACTTCTTTAAGCGATACTTTGAAAACTAGATGAACTAAAGATAATTTTGAGGAGTAGCGTAACTCATAAGCTAACGCCCCTTATCCGTTTCACAATCCTGTACGCACCAACATAACGGGGACTGAGATTCCCTTTTTTCTGTAATCTCATCACTCCCTTCGGAAACACCCAATCATCAACATCAAACTCAAGTTCTCTTCCTTTCACATCATTAGGACTTTTGGCGACTACGAGTCATTTTCAACCTGTCCCTTATAAGCTGATGTTTCTCCATGGCCTCATGGACCGTCTAGTCCCTAACATTTATGGATTCACCGACTTCAAACAAACCAATAGGTGTTCTACATCACCGCCCATAAAGAGCCTCAAACAGGCATGCGAATCTTTGGAATGGTAGTTGTTTTTATATGCAAACTCAATGAGAGGCATATGATCATCCCAACTACCCTTGAAATCAATTACACGCGCTTTCAACATATCCTCAAGAGCATGAATGGTCCATTCGGCCTGACCATCTATTTGCGGGTGAAATGATGTGCTAAGCTTGACTTGAGTACCGAGTCCCTTACAAGAAGCGATCTCCAAAGTTTGCCAAGTGGCGAGGTTCCTCTATCTGATATGATAGAAAAGGCCACTCCATTCAACCAAACTAACTCCCGAATATACAATTGAGCATAATCCTCCGCTGAATTGGTAATTTTGACCGGTAGAAAATGAGCTGCCTTAGTCAACCTATCTACAACCACCTAACTAGAGTCATACTATTGGCGAGTGAGAGGAAACCACGAAATGAAAGTGTATTGATCTCTTCCCACTATCAAGTAGGGATACTAATCTCTTAGAGCACACCTCCAAATCTTTGATGTTCTGCTTTCACCTGTTTATAATTTAGACATTTAGCCATAAATTTCGTTATGTCCTTCTTCATGCCACTCCACCAATAGACATCCCATAGGTCACGGTACATCTTGGTAGCAGTTGGATATATAAGTATCTGGAACCATAAGCCTCATGCACCATCTGATCTCTCTAATCATCAACACTCGGAACACACAAATTACCTGATATCTGACACACCTTTTCCTCCGTTGGAGAAAATCCTATACTCTAATTCTGAATGGATCCTTCAAATTTACCAAAACGGGATCCTTGTCTTGCCTATCTCTAGCTTTAGTCACTAAGGATGATTTTGACCTATTCTAAACAATGACACCTCTATCTGTCGAGTCAACAAGACAGACTCCTAGTCGTGTAATCCGATGTACATCCTTCACAAATTCCTTCCTTTCCTCATCTACATGGGACATACTCTCCATAGAAATCCTGCTAAGAGCATCCTCCACCACATTGGCCTTGCCCGGATGATAGAGGACGCTCATGTCATAATCTTTAAGAAGCTCCAACCACCTCCTCCAACGTAGATTTAGATCCTTCTAGGTAAACACGTACTGTAGGATTTTGTGGTCCGTAAACAAATCTACAGAGACCGCATAAAAATAGTGTCTCCAAATAATCCAAGTGATACTACCACTTTTGCCAACTTGAGGTCGTGAGTTGGGTAATTCTTTTCATGGACCTTTGGCTGCCAAGAAGAATGAGCTATAACCTTATCATGCTACATCAAAACAAAACCAATGCCGATCCTTAAAGCGTCACAATATACAACAACTCCATCGGTACCCTCGGGTAGGGTCAACATTTGTGCTTAGTTGAGTCGAGTCTTCAACTCTTGGAAGTTTTTCTCATAAGCCTCTGACCATTGAAATATCACTTTCTTCTTGGTCAATTTAGTCAAAGGATGTAATAGATGAAAACCCCTCAAAAAATCTCCAATAATAACCAGCTAAACCAAACTCCCGATATTTGAAGGATTCATAATTCAAACCAGTGTTCACCTTCTTTCTTTAGGAAGTCCACTTGTACACCCTCACTTGACACCACATGACCGAAAAATGAGGCTGAGTTCAACCAAAACTCACACATTTACTGAATTCAGGAAAAAAACTAGCGATACGTAAGAGTACGTAGCACGACCATCAAATGAGCGACATGCTCCTCCTCACTTCTGGAGTATATTAATATGTCATCAATAAATAAGATCATGAACATATCCAAGTATGGATTGAACACCCTATTCATCAAATCCATACAATCTATAGGAGCATTCTTTAGTCCAAAAGACATAGCTAAAAACTCTGGTGACCATCTTGATCTGAAGGCTGTCTTTGGAATATCACTCTCTCTAACTATGAGTGATGACACCGGTTGGGGTCTACTTTAGAAAAGAACTTAGCACCCTGAAGTTGGTCAAAATAATCATCAATCCTGGAGAGGAGATACTTTTTCTTGACTGTGACTTTGTTCAAATGCTGATAATCAATGCAAAAACGAAGAGAACCATCCTTCTTGCGGACAAAGAGAACTAGTGCACCCCATGGGGATTTTATTGGTCGATGAAATGCTTGTCTAAGAGGTCTTTCAACTGCTTCTTAAGCTCCTTTAGCTCAACTGGAGCCATTCTTTAAGGAGGAATAGATATAGGCTGCGTATCGGGAAGTAGGTCGATACCAAAATCAATCTCCCACTCAGAGGGATTCGATGCAAATCATTTGGAAACACTTCAGGGTATTCACACATGAGGCTGACGGATATTCGAAGTTTCGGACATAGCATCCTTAACCTATCTAGATGATACAAACAACCTTTAGAAATCATCTTTCTATCTTTAAGGTAGGAAATAAAGCGACCTACAGGCACAACTAAACTACCCTTCCACTCTAGGACTTGCTCACCCGGAAATGCGAACTCTTGCACGGGTTCTACAATTGTAGCTGAGACATAACATGCATGTAGCCCCAGTAATGCAGAAGATAACATCAAAATTAATCATGGATAGCTCCACTAAATCTGCCGAGGTGACTTTCTGAAGATCTGTGATATGGAAATTTCTATATACCCGTCAATCTATAACTGAATCCTGCTTTGGGTAGAGAATGAAGTGTTACGATAATATTTCGGGATTGACTCTACGAAACTACTAGCAACATAGGGAATCACAAAGATAAAAGTATCCCCTGGATATAACAAGGCATATACATCAAGGTAGAAGATACTCGTAACATACCAGTGACTACCTCTATAGGGAGGCCTCCTGCTCCCTAACGAGATGCTAGGACGTAGAATGTTTGTTTTGGCGGCGAACATCAACTCACCTAGTAGATGCCCCTTACTAAGATAGGGCGTGCTGGTGGAGCTATTTGAACTATAGGCTAGGACTCAGCCCCTGTCATGGCCCTGTCTGGCTGATGGGCTATCTCTAAGCATATTTTGGGTTCCCACCACAACACGTGCCTGAACACAAGAATTGACTTGTGTCTCCGGCCACACACTGCTACACTCTGGGGAATCTTTGGACTCTATGGGCTGCTACCACGACCTCTAGAGCCTTATGCGCGTCGCTTTGAGCATGCTTGGATCTAGAAGGAAAACTCGCAATCGACGATATCGGGAGGTAAATATCTCTGGTGGGATTGCTGGCGGTGCCACTAGATCTCTGTTAGAATGCGAAGCTATCAATCCTGGTCACTTGGACTCTCTCTCCCGCTCATGTAGTTGGACCACCTCCATATGTTGGGCATACAAAACTATCTAAGGAAAGTCAATGTCCTGATGAAGCATTGCAGTTCGGTAATTTTTGACCAAGTAATCTGTTATCCCGTGCAAACTGACTCACTCGGGCTCTACGATCTGTCACCATCTCGGTGCATACTTGGATAACTCCAAGGCATATTCTGGCTTGTTATCTTTTCCTTGCTTTAGGTTCAAAAAACTTGGATTCTTTAATCTTCCTCATCTCACGAGGAAAGAACTGATCTAGAAATGCGGTATAAAAGCTCATCCCAACCAATAGGTACTGCTACAACTGCCTACTATCTTTCCATAGCTTGAACCAAATTTGCATAATCCCTTTCAACAAATACGAGATAGATCTTAGCACTCCTCTCCAATCACCCCCATGATAAGGGTGATCTTTAGAACCTCATCGATAAACTCATATGGATCCTCGTCCACCTTTGATCCAAGAAACTCCAGTGGGTTCATCCTCAGAAATTCTCTGACTCATGCCATCGCTACATTCCCATTCTAAGGGGCATGTGCCCTGCAGCACGTTGATTGACCTGGGTGGTCAAGGCCTAAGCTAACATCTAAATGGCTGCCCTGAACTCTGTGTGGGCAACCTCCTCGGTTAATGCACCTCATGGGCCGGTGGGGCCTGCTAGTTCCCATCCCCAATGCCATTCTCAGGGCCATTTCCATTCCCATTTCTTCCTTCTTTTAACTCGGTGAGGAGGCATGATTCTACAAACGCGTAAAACATGAGTTAGAAGGATAGAGAGACATTTCATCGCACGACTTAGATAATGAAATAAGGGAATATTTCCTAAAATGTTTCTCGCCTCTTCATCATAAGTCTACTTAATGCAGCAACTACCTAGTATACTTCGAAACCTAATGCTCGATACCAAGTTTGTCATGACCGAACATAGACGATCGAGACATAGGACAAAGAACTCCGAGAGACTCCATTTTCACCCATGGTATGAACATAACATCTAAACTAAACATAATCGAGTGGAATCCTAACATATATAATAAAGCTATAATATGGAAATATCACAACATCTGAATACATAATGTAAAGTTGAATACTAAGTACATACTATGTACGGCCTCTACAACTAACGAGTTGATGGGACAAGACCCCAACTAACTCATTGAAGTTTTCAACTGAAAATACTAAATTCAATTGAAAAGGAAGGCCCTCGAAAGATGAGCACTCACCAACTCTAGCTGAAAAGTGCAAATAATTGCAGATCTTAGTAGGGATGGGGCTGAGCCTACATATTCGATCTGTATCATGAAATGATACAACATGATATGTGGCCAGTACGTGGAATGTATCAAGTATGTAAGGTAAGTAAAGATGCTAAGAAGCAAATCATAAATCATGCATATCATGAAAACATAATCAAGATAAGATTCTGAGAGTAAGACTTGTATGTTATTTTCTGAAGTCATGATCTGAACAACTGAATATCATAACTACATCGAATGACCCAAAGCTAAAAATTATTAATCTTATTAAACCTGAACATTGGGTCAAACCTAATGAAAGCATAATAACATGTTTGATGTACATGCATAAATGAAATCATGAACACTGAGAGAGACAAGTCATATAGCCGATATTACCACGATAGAGCTTACGTGGTCTCGACTACTACACTCAAGTGGGCAGAGCCGTCAAAACCTTGTCGGGGTTAAGGATGCTACCATGATATCAATATCAAGTTGAGAGCCCCTTAGGGGTAGGGTAAGCTCACAAGGGGTCTCAAATAATCTTAACATACCTACGTAGGCACGTAATTCTGGGAATAAGTTAGTGACTCTTAGCCTACTACGTGCTAGACACTACTCGAAAAACATGTATAGGCTCTCCATCGTTTTTCAACAAAGCTAAACAATTGTCTAGTGAAAAAGCTTACTCATAACATACGTACAAAATCGAAAATCATAACCTGAGGAGGCTTGGGCTCAAACCATACCATAAGCTAAAAATAGTGGCAGTCTAGACTCCAAAATCCTTGTGTAAGCTAATAACATGAAATATAGATAAATCATGGAACGTACTTGATCATATGGACTTGCCAAATGCCCAGACATGCTTGACTTAGACTGTTCGGCTGTCTGGATGACTACACACAAGTGCACGTGGTCGAACAAGTAGTAAGTGGCTCAGTAAATAAAGTATCGATCCCACGGGGTGGACCCTACGAGGCAAAATCACCTCGAAGTGTCAATTCACGTAACTCTAGAAATGCAGACAACGATTAGCGAAAAGTTTTTTATTATGTGATCTAATTTTATACTACAACTAAGTTAATTATACAAGTGAGTCTGAACATTATAATGTGAGCATCTTTGAGGCTAAATGAACATGTAAAGAAATTAATTGCTCGACATACATGGTTTACTTTTCTCCGGTTGCTAGTCCCGGAACTTATGCTATGTATTAAAACTCTCGTATTGCTTAACTTAGAATCTTGAACCTTCCACCTACATTTTGTGATAAGAAGAAATTCATGTTCTAGCCATACAAAACCGATTCCACACTTGACTAATACGACTTTGGTATATTTCTATCCACGAAGCTAAATCAATTCTCAATTTTCCCAAACAAAGAACAGATCATATCCTATTAATTTAAAACTTTCCAGTTTCGTGCTCTCTCAGGCAAACCGGACTTTTTAGTTACATTAACATTGGCAGATATCAATGCAGTGAGAACAAGAATTAATAGAACAACCATGGAAGAAAAGATGGAAAAAATAGATAATCAACAATTACATTTCAATACAATGGTTCTAACCTCAGCAAGAAGTGGGAATTAGCCACTCATTTGTGGATTAGACATCGTTAAATGAGTGTAAATCATACAAACAATTGAAAGAAAGAAGAAAGGGATGAGAAAACCTAAGAATTTTCGTCCTCTCAAGCACTTTTTGTAACCCACGTTCTTGCTCCACCAAGTCAGAATCTGTAAAAATAAACCTAAGTGTGCTATTTATATTGGTAGGAATTTTTCCCGGAATAACAAGCAACGTGTCACGATGCAACGTAGACATTGCCTCGTGACACGGCTAAACACCGGAGGCCTTAAACTGCTCAAACTCGACCTAGGTAGCACCACGCGTTGGCGTGTCACGCTGCACAGGTAGCGCGATGACAACCCCTTGTCGCGCGGGTGGCCTTTCTGGCACGGCCCTTGGCGCGCTGCTGCTGTGCCTTCTTGCTGCTTTCTTGGCGCACCACCTGTATTTGGCGTACGACGCTGGGCGCGGCACACGCCACGAGCGTGGCACGCCTTTGCCTGGCGTGACCAGCCTTGCCATGGCCTCTCCTTGCCGACTTTTACGCCCGTTGCTTCCGTCCATTCCTTTTCTTCAGCAACTTCTGATTTAGTTCTAAAGTAAAGTAAAACCTGCAAACAAGGACTAATCATGTTGGTTAGCACATATCTTCACATTTATATAAAATTACATGAAAATGTATAAAATACTTAGATAAACCAAGGTAAAACTAAATTCATAAAGTATCACATAGACATGCTATTTTTGCCCGCGTGGATCACCTACCCCACACTTAAAACCTTGTTCGTCCTCGAACAACCCTTTTACATCTCATGAATATGGATAATCACACATAACTAATTTAGCAAGTTAATTCAAATTATGACTATGATGATTATTTAATATTTTTAATTATAAATTAATTACCTTTATGTTTTTATCTTTAATTTTTAAAACCACAAGATTGAAGGGTATTTTAGTTTCAAGAATCGACTCTCACGCTTAGCAAACTCATGCAAATCAACTGATTAAGAGATCCCACATGAACTATATCCTTCATCAAACATGTTCCCTCACGGAAAGATAGTTACCCAATTTCACACATAAAAAACAATTTTTACATCACAACATGTATGGTACAGCAGACCAGACTTACCCTCACTCTCAGAAGTCACATGCATCATGTAATGACCTATAAGCTTGCCCTTAGTGTTTTACTCCACTAATTTAAGGATGTATGAACGTAAGATCAAGTAGGACTTTTAGGTTGTAATGTACTGAGTGTAGGTAGGTACCATTATGATCAGTAATAGTGACTATCTTCCCTAAGCGCTTTCAATACATCACGCCCTCATTGCGAACTTCCCTTCCCTTACTTCACCTTATTCTGCTTGATAGTTTTCTTTTCCTCTTTTGTTCCCCATTTCTTTTAGGCACTCTTAGCTTATTAGTAAGGAGTTTCATAACTAATTTTTTCATTCATTTGGTTTTCTTCTCCTTACTTTTAATAATCATACCATTACACAAGTGCACCTTTGACCTTTCTCAACTTTTACAACTTCCACTTTTCTTTTCTTTTCATTCTTCTCCTCCGTTACTCTTTCCAGATTTTTCTTCTTTAAGCGCTTAGGAGCTTTGTATCAAATTCAAGGTTAATGAAGAAAAGAATTAAAATATGTTGCGGCTATCAAAAGAATAGGCTCAAGGCTCAATGGGGCTAACTAGAGTTTATTTTTTTCAAGGTAGGTAAAATGAGGGATAACATTTGGGTTCATTCAAAGAAATGCCAACATTCTTTCCTCTGATCCACATCCTTCATTTCGTTTTTCTCAAGCTTCCCACACCAGGCAAGTTCTAGACATTCCACAATAGCACAGAATACTAAAGGCTCTTACACTCATGGCACATGCTCAAATTAAAGACACATTCCACAGACTCTTGCTCAGCTAATCACACAGATTCAACATTAAGCTTCAATAATCTTGAGTCAAATTCAAGAGCCTAAGTGTCTCAAACAAAGTTATACACTTGCATGCTTCCACACTGAACATACTTGCATCTCACAATCATGTACAACACATAACAAGAACATCAAGCATCAAATTAGCTATGTTTAAAACCCGACATCTATCGACTAATTTCCCTCCAAGGCAGTCGTCATCCATATCTTCGAAAAATGTCTCTACTATGACTACAAACATTATATACAGACAAGAAAAAAAATTTATTCTTCGGTTCAAAGACCCCCGTCGGAAAAGAACGAAAGAAAAACATCAAGCAGGTGATGAATTCTTGACTCTGAAATTTTTCATTCTCCAAAAAATTTTTCTAAGCATTACATTCACCCACAATTTATTAAACACACAAATTTTGAAATTTCCCTTGAAATTTCCCTCACCCCACTTAAATCCTGCTATATCCTCATAGCATCAAATTAATATTTAAAAGGGTGAGAAATACTCACAGGAGCCTTTAGGCCTAAGCGGAACAACATGGTTTCTTCACTTTACAGGTGGGTGTTCGACCCCACACTTTTCTCTTCCATGCTTGTTAGCTTCCTCCTCCAAGGGTACTCAGACTTCCCCTCCATCTGTGTAACTTTCCACAAAAACAACAAAAAATTAAAAAAAAGCCAAATCAACTCTAATGCAAGAAATTAAAATGGATACCCATAGTACCCTTGGGTTGCCTCCCAAGAAGCAGCGCCTAATTTTTACGTCGCGGCACGACGTATCATATTTCACCGCTTTTCCTCCGCCTTTGAGGATGCTGAATCACCCCTAATTCTTCTCTAATTTCCTTTTATGCTCACACGGTTGGTGGTGAAAAATTGTAAGGACCAAACAATACATGTTGCCTTTGACATTTATTGGCCCTTACGTAAGTGAAGTCATTCTGTCTATTAGGCTCAGCAAATTCCAGAATATATGGGACTTGGTCCTCCTCTTGACATTTCTCCATAAGATCGGAAGACTCTATTTCTATGTCGTCAGCAAACTTAAGGTAGAAAAATGCTTCGAGTAAGGTCCAATGCACCTGGGTTCTGAAACTGCAATGCAATTGACCTCCTTACTTGTATACCTCTTCTCCGCATCAACATCTATCTCTCCAGTAGTGCCAAATGGGGTATACTCTATCTCTTCTCCCTGAACAAATTTTTTATAAGTATGAGCTCATCACGGGGACACTCAAGAGGTTCTAAATGTCGGGCTTCATCTGAAAATTCACTCTTGTCTTCCTCTTGTAATTCCTCTTGGCTATCGCCTACAACTGTCTTTGATTGATCACAAGCTTCATCCTCGCAATCATCTGTGAATTTAATGTTCATCCTTTTTAGAGCCTCTGCATTCTCCTCTTCCTGACTTTCAATGTTGCCATTGCCTCCTTGGCTGCTTCTGATTGCTCAGGGAGTTGTTTCGGCATGTCTTCTAATCGGTCTTGGTGTCCCAGCTCCTCATTTTCACCCTGCCTATATTCATCAAAAAAACAACAAAAGGATCATTGTAGGGGCTCGTGGAGGGAGTATGCATTCGGACAACCATCCCAATGGCCATCAACAGCCACACATATGTTGCGTGTTACAGTCTTGCCACCGTGGTGTCCTCCGAAATTCAGAAAAGGTTCATCAAAATATGAGTATTCACCATTTAAACCATTTGTGTTCCATGATGTCATGTCACGAATGGTATCCGAAAATAGTCAAAAATATTTAAAAAATAGAATCAAGAACACGTTGTCAATGCTTATATAGAAATTGTTAACTAACACTTAAGAAAATTTTTACCAATTGCCGGTCGGCAACGACGCCAAAAGCTTGTTCGGCTGTCTGGATGACTACACGCAAGTGCACGTGGTCGAACAAGTAGTAAAACGACTCAAGTAAGCCAAGTATCGATCCCACAGGGACTGGACCACAGGGCAAAATCACCTCAAGTGTCAATATCTTGTAACTCTAGAAATGCGGTTAACGGTGTAAAGAAAAGTTTTTATATTATGTGATCTAATTTTATACTACAGCTAAGTTAATTATACAAGTGAGTCTGAACAATGAATGTGAGCATGCTGAGGCTAAATGAACATGTAAAGAAATTAAGTATCGACATACATGGTTTATCTTTTCTCCGGTTGCTAGTCGAACTTATGCCTATGGATTAAGTATTTAACCCAACTTAAGAATCATGAACCTTCACTACATTTCTGTGATAAGAAGAAATTCATGTTCTAAGCCATACAAAATGATTCCACACTTGACTAATACGACTTTCAGGTATATTTCTATCCTGAAGCTAAATCAAATCTCAATTTTCCCAAACTAAGAACAGATCATATCCTATTAATTCACAACTTTCCAGTTTCGTGCTCTCTCGAGTGAAATCGGAATTTTTGGATTTACATTAATATTAATGAATATCAATGCAGTAAGAACAAAAATTAATAGAACAACCATGGAAGAAAAGATGGAAAAACCAGATAATCAACAATTACATTTCAATACAATGGTTCCTAACCTCGGCAAGAAGTGGAATTAGCCACTCATTTGTGGATTAGACATCGTTAAATGAGTGTAAATCATACAAACAATTGAAAGAAAGAAGAAAGGGATAGAGAAAACCTAAGAATTTTCGTCCTCTCAACTGCCTGTAACCCACGTTCTTGCTCCACCAAGTCGAGAATCTGTAAAAATAAACCTAAGTGTGCTATTTATATTAGTAGGAATTTTCCCCGGAATAACAAGCAACGTGTCACGGAGTGCAACGCGGAGCATTGCCTCCGTGACACGGCCTTTATCTCTCTGGAGGCCTTCTGGAAATGCTCAAAACTCCCGACCCTAGGCAGCACCCTGCCGCATTGGCAGTGTGTCACGCGCACAGGCAGCACGATGGCAACCCCTTGTCGCACGGGTGGCCTGCCATTTTGACCCCTTATTGTATTCTTTGTTGTGCCTTCTTGCTGCTTTTGCGCGCATGCCTGACATTGGCGTGGCACGGCGGCTGGGCGCGGCACACACGCGGCGTGGCACAGCGCTAGCGTGGCCAGCCTTGCCGCTGGCTCTCCTTACCCGACTTTTCGCCGTTGCTTCGACTCCATTCCTTTTCTTCACCAACTTCTGATTAAGTTCCTAAAAATCATTAAAACCTACAAAACAAGGACTAATCATGTTGGTTAGCACATATCTTCACATTTATATAAAATTACATGAAAATGCTATAAAATACTTAGATAAACAAAGTAAACACTAAGTTATAAAGTATCACTTAGACATGCTATTTACGCGATCATAGACTTTATCATTGATGACATGAACATGGACATGGTAATCGAAATCATACTTTTCATACTATACATCTCATCATTCTAGAATACATATAACATATATCTCAACTTTTATGAACTTTCTTGTATTGGCATTATAATTTTTAAAACTTAAAACATAATTTATGATTGGAAACATTGTAAAAATATGCCCTTAATTCATAATTCAATATTAAAAACACATTTAGATCATGCCCATGATTGATACTTAGAAAATTCTACATGTTGGGTTGAAATCTCATAGATTCAGCAACTAAATTTCATGAATTGAAAGGGATTGGGCATGGTAATGGATGGATACACCCCATTAATAAACCTACAAGCTGTTGAAATCTGCTTTCACAACTCTCTTGATTGCCCAATGAAAATTTGGGGAAGAACTTGATGAATCTAGGGTTGATCTCCTATGGGATCTTCTAGACTTGCATGCATGGAAGGCCAAGCAGAATAGACTTATCCCTCTTAAAACACAAAATTTTGAACTTAAAACGATGTAGTACAGGCCTTAGTAACTTAACAATTACAAAAAGTCCCTTAATAAATTTGTAGGAAAATACTCATTGTTAGTCCTCACGAGGGATTGGACGACTCGTGCTCCACACCACGACTAATAGTTTGCTTCCCATCACCTGCCTTTGGAATTTCATCACACTTTGGTAACCACGAGGGACACTACAACTTGTGGTGTGCCCTATGACTCGTGGTGACAAACTATGAGGGACACTACCAAAAACCTTCGACCTTCAGCAATCACTGACCACGACCCACTTGACGACTCGTGGTATTAACCCACGACTTGTAGTCTCACCGTGGTAAAACTCAGGATCAAAATTCCAGCAAGTCCAACCTCCTCCCCACGAGTACCTTAACAACTCGTGGTGCACCCAACGGGTCATTGGATGACTCGTCTTGTGACCTGGTGCAGAAAACTCTATTTTCTCCGTTTTAACTCCACAGATTACGATCTTAGCGTTTTCGGGGTATTACAATTATCATGTAAAATAGTGCATGCAATAAAACTTATGCATCAAAATTATCTCTTTAAAAACTTATGCAAGTAAAGTATATCAATAGTTGGGAATTTTCTATAATTGACAACATATGAGCACATGATGATCCGACGTCTTGCCCATCTGGAGGAACACCATCCAAAGCCTTGTTAGGGCTAGGGATGAAAACTTAACTTTGGATCTATATTGAGTCCTAAGGGAATATCTTGAGGAGTTACTTTGAATCAACGGCATGATCCTAACCTATGTTGGCTACGGAGTTACGGGGCTTAAGGGTTCTTGAACCCATTTACCCAACTCGGTGCTAGATAATCCTCCCAAAACATATGTTCATATAACTAGGCCATAAATGAGGCAACCTAAAAGCATCATTATAAAGAACTTTAGCTATAAGCATAATGAATGTTTTAAAATCTATGCTGAGCCTTAGCTCAAAATCACTTTAAACTTTACTTCTGAGAATCTCGCTCAAAACATAATTCAAAACATCTTTAAAACATTATGAAGAGACTTTCACTAAAAATAATCTTAAACATCAATATGGAGCTTTTTGCTCAAAACATCTCGTGACTTTCAAATTAAGACTTTACTTATGCTTTTAGAAAATCATGCTAAAAATCATCTCTTTACACTTAAAATCTTATCATACATGCTCTCTTGAAATATGTTCAATTTTTATGAAAATAATGCATTTACTTCCAAAATACATGCTTTCAATTTCAATATTCCTTAAAATGATGCTTTCATGCAACTAGGGTTCATGGGATAAGAGGCCTCAATGAACCTCAAGAATAAATAATAAAGGATAAGAGTCGAGAGAGTATGATCAACAATAAATAGGTAGGATTACAATCAATAGTCATCAATAAGTAACTCCCTATGAAGAATTCTATAATGAAAATTCAACATATATAGATAGAAGAAGATAATTAAAATTGGGTAAAAAATCTAGCTTTAATCTCAATGAATTCTTGCATAGATGTAAGGCATAAGGATGATTAGAAATCCTCACTTAGATTAGCCTTACATAACTAGAAAAATAGAACCTTAGACTCAAGCTTGAAGACCCTAATTTGGAGAAGAAGGCTTCCTAGCTTCTTTAAAAACTAGAGAGCTGATATAAATTCTATGTTGTAATGGAGGAGCTAGGTGTTTAGGCTTTAAGAGTACTTAAATAATACCTTTAGGAAACTCAAAATATCTAGGCTTAGGCAATTGAAGCATTAAGGAATTTCATAAAATAACCATAAATAATATTTTTTAACTTCCGTGTCAATGACATTGTCCATCCGCGGCGATGTCGCGGTAGTGTTTTTACAAAAATGATGATAACTTTTTAATCAATATCCGATTGACACAAGCTCAAAATAGTTTAAAGAAGACTCAAAGCGGCTTCAATTTGATTTTGAATCATAAAAATACAACATAAATTGGGAGTTATTGTCGTTTGAAATTTACTGTTGTAAGAATATATACGAAAACTCAATTAGTAAGAAGGCTCTCAATTCAACTTTGCGCTAGAAGTTCCTTATTACCTTAATTTGTGTCCAATTAACATATCACACTTAAGAATTAAATAATACCTTTAGGAAACTCAAAATATCTAGGCTTAGGCAATTAAAACGTGGGAATTTCATAAAATAACCATAAATAATATTTTTTAACTTCACGTGTCAATGACGTTGACCCATCCAGCAGCAGTGTCACTTATAGTGTTTTACAAAAATGATGAAACTTTTTAATCAATATCCGATTGACACAAGCTCAAAATAGTTGAAAAGACTCAAGCAGCTTCAATTTGATTTTGAATCACTCAAAAATACAACATAAATTGGAGTTATTGTCATTTGAAATTTACTATTGTAAGAACATATACGAAAACTCAATTAGTAAGAAGGCTCTCAATTCAAATTTGCGCTAGAAGTTCCTTATTACCTTAATTTGTATCCAATTAACATATCACACTTAAGAATTGATCTTAACACTTATTTTCCATAAAATTTGTTGGGTTCAAATGTATCCACAAACCTAGAACGATTTTAAACTTAGCTCGAAAGTCCGAGGCATTACACTTCCCCCTTGGTTCATTTGTCCTCAAATGAAGACTGAGCTAGACCAGTACGTGATTTAACTAAGAATCACTAAACTGAACATAATTGGATTCATGGAATATGCAACCAAACCAAGGTCTTGAACAAACAATCAATCATTTTAACATAAAGCGATAAAAGTACTATGAGAGGAAATTTGTTACCTCAAGATGAATCTTAACTAGGAGTTAATAGATGAGAATACTTGGCCATTGTATCTTCTTCAGCTTCCCAAGTAGCTCCCTCAACTAGTTGATTCCTTCATTTCACTTTCACCAAAGAGAATTCTTTTTTCCTCAACCTAAACTTTACGATCTAAGAATCTCAGTGGAATTTCCTCATATGACAGGTTATCCTTTATTCCCAAAATCTCTGTAGGGACAATATGTCAGTGGTCTCCCATACTGCTTCTTGGTATTGATTTGTGGAAATTGGATGGATAAATGTTATCTCGTTGGCAGCTCCAACTTCAACTTATAAGCCACCTTGTCAACTCTCTTTAAATTCCAATATGGACCAATATAGAGGGGATGAATGTTCTCTTTCTTCCCAAAATCCTAACACCCTTCATGGGTGAAACCTTCAAGTACACCCAATCATCTACCTCGAACTCTATGTGTCTATGCCTCACATTTGTATAAGACTTTGGGGACTATGGACAGTCTTCACCTTTCCTAAATGATCTTAACCTTCTCCATGGGCTTGTTGCATATGTCTAGCCTCTCAACTCTACTTCACTAACGTCAAACCAATCAATCTGAGATCTACACCTTCGCCCATAAAGAGCCTCATAAAGAACCATTTGAATGCTGGAATGGTAACGCTATTGTCATATACAAACTCAACATGAGACAAATGGTAATCCCAATTTCCTTTAAAGTCAATAACACATTCCATAAACATGTCCTCCAATGTATGAATAGTTCACACTTCTTGACCATTAGTAACGGATGAAAAGTTGTATAAAGTTTCTCCTTCAAACACACTCTGAAACAACTTCTAAAACTAAGTAGTAAATTGTGTGCCCCTATCTTATATAATAGATAATGGAACTCCATAAAGTCTGACTATCTATCGAATATACAATCTAGCATAGTCCTCGATTGAATTCATAGTATTAAATGGTAAGAGATGAGCCTAACTTGGTCATTGTTGATCTATAATCACCCAAATCAAGTCATTTTCCTACGTTACTTCGGTAGACTGGTGATAAGTCCATATAGATCATCTTCCACTTCCACTCTGGGATGGCTATATTGAACCACCATGGACTTTGATGCTCAACCTTAACCTATTAACAATTCCGCATCTAGCCACAAAGTCTTCCATGTCTCTCTTCATACCATTCTACCTATGGACTTAGATCAAGTCATGATAAATCTTAGTGTAATATGGGTGAATCGAATATCTAGAGTTGCATTCTTCTTCCATAATCGTATCTTTGAGACCATCTACATTCAGGACAGATAATCTTCCTTGATACCTCCCGGGACATCATCTCCTCCTTGTAGAAAAACCAACACCTTCTACATATGGAACTCTTCCTCTACTTGAAGCAGAGGGTCTCTATCCTCGTTACCATAACTTCTTCCACTAGAGATGATTCCCGACCACATTTCTACAAGCACACTACCTTTTTTGGAGTCTAAAAGTCGGACTCACAAGCGTGAGGAATCTATGTACATCCTTAGCCGACTCTCCCTTGTTCTTCTCTACGAGTTGTACTTCTCATAGATAGCCTGCTAAGACCATCAACAACTACGTTAGCCTTAACTTGGTGGTAGAGGATATTCATGTCATAATCCCAAGAAACTCAAACACATCCTTTGTATGAGATTCAACTCCTTTTACTAAACACATCCTGCAGGGCTTTGTGATATGTGAATGCAAAACCATGCGCACCATAAAGATAATGGGGCCAAATCTTCAAGGCAAATACACCACTGCCAACTCAAAGTCATGAGTCGGATAATTCTTCTTATTGATCTTAAGCTATCCAGAGGCATAAGTTATAATGTTACCATTCTTCGTAATACACAACCAATGCCTACTCTTGATATATCACAATATACTATAAAACCTTATACTTGCATCTTATAGGGTCAACAACTTTGGTGCAGTAGTCAAATGTGTCTTCATTTTCTGAAAACATTTCTCACAAGCTTCAAATCATTGAAATTTGACCTTCTTTTGAGTCAACATAGTCTATGGAGCAGCGAGTGTTTGAGAATCGCCCCTGCAAATCTCCTATAGTAACTAGCTTAACCTAGAAGCTCTTAATATCAGTTGGGGTTGTGAGTCAAGAAATTTTTACGGCCTTAATCTTCTGAGAGTCAACCTAAATACTTTCACTGGAGACTATGTGACCTAGAAATCCATTGTCTTCAGAAAAAATTCACACTTAGTTGAACTTTGTGAATAGCTGCTTGTCCTTAAATTAATACGTAGAAGTGATACGAGATGACTAGTATGCTCCTCCTCCTCTTCCAGTAAACTAAGATGTCATCAATGAACACAATAACAAATATGTCCAAATATGGATTAAAAATTCTGTTCATGAAGTCTATAAATGCAACAGGAGCATTACATGAACCAATGGACATAACAACAAACTCAAAATGACCATCTTGGGTTGTGAAAGTCATCTTAGGATTATCTCACTCCCTAACTTTTAGCTGATGATACCACAATATAAGACTATCTTCAAGAAACATGTGGCACCCTGAAGCTGGTAAAAAAAAAGTCACTGATTCTAGGAAGAGAGGATACCTATTCTTAATAGTGACTTTGTTTAATTGACAATAATCAATACATATTCTAAGAGTACCATCCTTCTCATGCATTAAGGTGAATTACTGGCAATTTAAACCCTTATCTAGAATATCCTTTAACTATTTTTCAACTCTATAAACTCAATTGAAGCCATTTCTATAGACGAATAGAGATAGGATGAGTATTACAAAGGACATCTGTCCAAAGTCTATTTCCCTATCCGGAGTGACAACAAGGCGGTCATGCGGAATGACCTCTAGACACTTATTCACGGCGGAACTGACTAAAGTGATGATGTCTCAGCATTAGAGTCTCTCTCACTTTTACTAAATGATAGACACACCCCTCGATTAACTTTTAGACTTAAGGTATGAAATGAAACTACCCTTAGGCATGATAGGACTACCCTTCAAAACTAAAACTGGCACCGCCTAGAAACTAAAACTCAACTACTTGAGTCATACAATTTACTGCGACATAAAGGAATACATACAATCCATTCCATGGATAAGATCAAAATCCACCATGTCTCCTCTACTAGATCAGATGTGGTATCTTTTTAATGGACAAAATTTGTACATCTCTGCTAGAGTCTTTTAGATAAGAGTGACCCGCAATGGAGTAGAAACAACGGAAACACTCTAAAAGTTATTCTGGGAGATCCCAAACTTAACTGCTACTTAAGGAGTCAGGGGGTATAAAGTAGCACCTAGATCGAGTAAAGCATATACATCAATGGAAAACTTTTGACATACAGTGACAACATCAAGGGAGTTTTCAAGATTCTATTAACTATACATAGCATACAGAAGGTTCTGCTCTACCTATACTAGAATTAGTGTCCTTTTGGGCAGTTCTGCCTCTTAAGGGAGTAGACTGAGCATTATTACTCCTATTACCTTATCAGATGTACAATCTCTCAAATAATGTCTCTCTTTGCCACATACATATAATCCATCTCAACCAAAATGACACTTACTTACCCAAGTGTTTTGCCACACTTGCTACATGATGCATGTGGAGGGTTTCGCTAAACTATATTGCTCTATATCTGAGACCTCTGTCCATTGCTACTACTGTGGATGGAGCATTAGTTGCTAACTGTACATGTCCATAGGACTTCTTCTTGAAGAAGGACCTGTTTCATTTTCCATTCCTCTGTTGTGTGGTCTCATTACATGATAACTTAACTCTCTTACTTTGATGATCCTATACGGCTCACATGCGCTTATCTTCCTCCTAACTACTAGGCATACATCATTACTCTAGAAATATACATATCACTAAATCAATATAGATCCTTTGCACTCTTTCTTTACGTACTTTCCCAATCAAAACACGAATTTCCTTTTAAGCCCTCATATACGGTACCATTTCGAGCATATACGGATAACTAGGTGAACTTAGGGCTATACTCCTTCAACATAGTTCCCTGCCTCAAGTTCACAAACTCCTCTACATTCGCCTCTTTTTATCTCCTAAAGGAAGAAGTGTTTCAGGAAAGCTTCCTCCAAAACTATCCAAGTGTGGTTTACATTCCTCACCTCATTCATGCTCCCAATCGTCATACCATATGTTAGCCACACCCTTGACCTAATAAGAAGCAAACTCAATTGCCTTTATCTTAGTGGAATATATCTCCTTTAGAATCTTTCAAATATTATCAATAATGTTTTGAACATCCGTGTTAACCTATAAGAACCTATGAATATTGGAGGGTTCATCCTCAAGAACTCACCAATCCTTGAATCTCTTGAATCATCGGAGCGAAGCTAGTTATTTAGAGTTCGATATCTTGGTAGTATCCCCTAACCGAGTGAGCATCTTAATAGCCCCTCTAAGCATTATCTCTAAAATGCCAATGCTAGGAGGCTAAGGAATTGGTGTCTCTGGGGTCCTTCTACTAGTAGTTAGTCTATCACGGACTCCAACACTAGATCCCTTAACTAAAGTTCATGGCCCATTCTTTGGTTTGCATCCTAATGGAGAGGCATTTTAGCTGCATTCCTCTAATTGGCAGTACATTTTAGAGGCATGATCTGAAACACGTGAATGCACAACTCTGGAGGATTTTTATAAAGTAAAGATAAACTCCATCGTATGATCTAGAGTATGAAAGAAGAAAAGTATTTCATATATTGCCTCGTAGTCTACGATGTCTTTGAAATAGTGACACATCTTTACTTTATTTTGTAGAATTTCATATGTATTTAGTTATTAAATTAAATGGAAACTTACCTTATTATTCTATGTTTCAGGAGCTCAAGCAATGAAGAGATAAAATTTTAGGCCAAAAAATGCTCAAAGGATGAGGAAACATACGGTGTCTATCTAAAGACGGTACGCATAACCTATAGTCCCTTTCCAGCTACAAATTTCATAAACCAAGCTAACAAGGTCCTTAAAATATGGTTGGAAGGATGGTCCGTCTTCCTAAAGGACAGTCCATTAATTGATGAATAGACTAGAGCTAGGCAGAATGGGATTTCTAATGTATGGTGCAAGGTACGGATCATCTTTCAAAGGGCGATCCACCAATCAAAGGACAAGATTTTGTTGGACAAAAGATTAAATATCAAGTATGTGAAAGGACGATCCATCCTTCCCATGAATGGTCTGTTCCTGCACACACCTGACACTCAAAGTTTGAATTAATTTTTCTTTTTCGGACATAGTGTAAATAGATTTTACTTGTAATTTCTAGATAGCTTTTTCATTAATCAGTTCATTCTTAGAATAGAGAGTATAAATTAACTAGTTTAGCCCTAGTTTTTAAAGTAAATTCTAGATCTTTTCTTGTAACTTGAAGAATTCATTTTTATTGGTAAGCATGTCTAATTACTTTAATTCTCTACTTCTTTCTATGGCTAACTAAACCCAGATCTTGGGTTGTGAACCATAATGATCCTAATTTGGTAAAATTGATTTTGAACCTAAGAACATTTGATTTATTTTTTTCTTTAGTATGTGATTTGTGATGATCATCAAATCCTACCCAATTACCCTTATGAGGCAGAAAGAGCAAATTTATGTTGGGTTAGCATCAATCAACAATAACTCAATGAATAACCCTTGTTTAATAGATTCTCCTAATCATAAGTTGAATTTCAATTGAAACATGCAATGGGTAGAAAGGATTTCTCTTCAATATCACAAAATTGAAGAAGATTGACACCTATGGTGTAACACCCCCAAGTTCCCTAGATCAAGCCCAGACTTACAGCTGAAAACAAAAGTAAAATAGTACCAGAACTAAACAGAACCTCAGTACAGTTCATTTTAAGGTCCAACCGGGTCGTTAGAGGTGCTCGTTGTTTGGTGTCCGAAGAACTGTAAAAGTTTGTCATAACCCACGGGGATTGTACAGACCATTGTTTGGTTGAATGGGTCGTTCATTATGGTCATTGGAAAAGATTAAGAGAATTTTGATGGAGGAATGGGAAATAGCGGTCCGTTGTATGGTACCACGACCCATTAGATTGGGTCGTTTGTTTTGTCAGTGTGTTGAAAATTTCTAGCTACGTTTAGAGCCGTTCTGGCTATTTGGGTAGACCAGAGCCTAGTGAAATTATGGAGAAAATGTTTGAGGATCAATTCCCTGGTATGACAAGTGCAATGGACGCATATTAAGTTCACAAGGAACCTCTAGCACAAAGTTGAGTTGAGAGCTTTCTTACCGATTAAGTTTTGTAAAAGTTCTTACAGGGTCAATTTCAAATGAACATAGATCCTATCTTAAAAAGTGTTTTTAGTGATTAAATATATCAAATTGAATCCCTTTGAGTTTTCTTTCAACGCATCCAACCTTGCATCCATCGGAGTTTGGGTAAGAAGTTATGGCTGGTTTAGTGAAACAACACCGGACTTTGGGCGGACCACAGTACGGGTCGTTGGTTGAAAGGACGACCCGTTGTTTCTTCTGTGGGATCCAACTTACGGGAAATGGTCAAAATCAGTCTAGAACTAACGAGGGGATTCAACGGTCCATTGGTTGATTCAACTGGCCGTTGTTTGGGTCATTGAATGAGTTCTAGAAAGTGTTTTGAATGCAACGGGCGAAACAACGACGACCCGATGGCGGTTGTTTCAAACAATGACCTGTTGTATTGGTCGTTGGTTCTCTCGGGAAAATTTTCCAGATCGACTGTCTAGGGGTATTTTGGTAAAATTTATGTTTTTAACTCTTAAATGACGTTGTTTTGGGTGTTGTAAGGGTTGAATTAAAGGGATTTTCACTAGTCCCCAACCTCTTGGTGTTTCCTAATCAGGCGAAACGGTCGTAAGTAGACTATAGGAACTCCAGGACTCTTTTCCTCTCAAGCAGAACTAGGGTTCCTCATCTTTTACGCGGTTCAGGCTTCCTTCTCCAGAAATTCTTAGCTAGGTATGTAGGAATTCAAAAAGGGAATAATTATCTTCCCTTGTGTCCCCCAAGATCTTTTGTAGTTTTCTCCATTAGTTCTAATACCTGAGTTATTGATTGTGGAATTATTTGTTTAGCTAGATATCTTCTAATTCATGTGTGATATTATTCTTGTAAATAGTAGATATATTTCCACCAGTTTATAGTTATATTGATGTTGTCCCTATAAAGTAAATTCTATCCCTAAGCTTTTGAATTTTTGAAAAAGTTTTCTGACGGAGTTCATGGTGAATTCAAAGGGGATATTTCTCATGATCTTGTATTTCTTAGTTATTCCTTATTTCTTGAAATTATGAAAGATTACAACTAGTAGCATAGTTCAGCCCTAGTAGCAGCTCAGTAGAAATCAAGAACTTGTGGGTTAAACTAGTTTTCCCTGTGGCGTGATTTCGTCGGTGTTGATATGTTTGTGTATTTACATTTTAGTTAAAGTCTCAGTCAAAATTATATCAGTCTAGTCTTAGTCAGAATCATGTCATTCTAGCCTCAGTCAGATTTTTAGCAACCTCAGTGTTATCCAGAAAAATATGATGATCAGTTTGATTACAATAAATTCTTGACGTGTCAGAGGTGCCTCCCAATTATCATTATTTATATTCAGACATCATATATGAGTTTTAGTTGGTTTTTAAGACGTCTACAACGCTCCTAGTTGAGCGACTCGACAAATCCTGAAACACCAATTTCCAAATCCATTCCAATCAGATGCTTAGGGTGCTCTCAGACAGTATCCTGAGTCGGTTATAGTCTTGGGCAGTATGTCGAGCTATCAAGCAGCGTGGTATTCATGGTAGGATTATCCGGTGGGAGTAGGACATAGCGGAGAGGTCGGGGTTCCAACGCACGAAGGTTCCCGGAACTACGTTTCCATGGTAGGTTATATTTATTGGTCTCATGGCCCCAAACAGTAATCTCACCGTCCATGCCTTTATACCCTGGCATGATATATTGAGTCCTACTAACAGGAATTATTGTACATCGGACTCCACGTCTAGCTCACGTGGTTATATGTGTTTATAGCCTCCCACTAGTCGGCTCGGTTCGGTTAGATCCCAGCCAATGTAGTATTTCGACTTAGTTTTCAGACTTGGGGCATCTCTTTGACCATGATAGACCATCTTTACCATCTCCGTTTACTTCAGTTGTTTCCAGTTCAGTATATTAGTTGGTCATTGCATGTCATTTCAGTCAGTCAGTTATATCCAACATTATGTTTTATCCTACTTACTCAGTATATTCAAAGTACTACTGGCCTCTTAATAACATGAGACAGGCACGGGTTCTTAAACTCAATTTCGTTAGTCGCCGCAATTTAGAGCCTCCTCAACTTGGCAAGTGTGAGTCCTCATCTTTCGAGGGCGTTATTTTATTCTTTCCGTCATTTCATTATTTCTTGTTATACTTAGAGTTAGTTGTGGCCTTGTCCCATCAACTCATTAGTTAGATGGCTTTCAGACACAGAATTAATTTCAGACTCTCAGATCGTTCAGATGTTTTAAACCTTATGTGTCAGTGTTAGCTTTCTAAAATGTTTTATGTTAATTTAATGCTTCCGCTATGCATTTTTTACTTAGAATACCAGTGTATGATAGGCAAGGGGTTGACTTAGGTTTACTTGTGACTCAAGTACCGTGTCCAAATCGAGTGTAGACTCGGGGCGTGACAAACTTGAGTATCCGAGCACTAGGTTTAGAGTATTCCTAAGAGAAAGTCTAAAAGCTGCATCAAGAAGAGTTCTTTTCATGGGTGTGAAGCACGCCACACTTATGATGAGGAAGCTACAAGATGTTACTAGAAAACTCTATTTTCATTCATACTGCTATCGATGCGTTAAAGTTCAATTCGGGAAATTCCCTTCTAACTCGTATACGTTTTTATTTAAGTGAACCATGCACTCCAGAATAGATAGTGGAAAGAGGAAAAAATAACGGGTATCCACCAGTCCCACCAACTCCAGTAGGCCCCCTTAGTGGGCAAGTGACTGATGCGGAGCTTGAGGTTGCCCTCAAAGTGTTAATATGAGCCTGAACCACTCTGCTTAACTAAGGGGCAGGCACCTAGGAACCCTATAAAAGAGATGATAGCTACTAGGGTTAAGAACATCACAAGGAGTCCACCTAAGTTTCATAGTATGATAGAGGATGAAAAGTTTGAAGGAAAAAGAAAGGGAGTAAGAGGGAAAGATAAAGGACTCGGGGTTTTCCCAATAAAGGATGAGTGGTGGACCATTTCATTTTACGATCATCATTTAGCATCATTGATAGCTAAGGATCCTAAGAAACCCAGAGTAAGGAATTACATGGCCAGCTTGCAAGAATTGTGGGAAGAAACATTTGGGAGAATTCAAAGCTGGCTCAAGCGGTTGCTTTTGGTGCGGCAAGTCGGACCATAGACGCTCGGGAGGTGCCCGGCAAAACCGGGTGAAGGTAGAGCTTCGGCTAGCTCTTCTGCAGCCCAATCAAGTCACCCGAGTTGCGAGAAATATAGAAGAGACACCCTGGAAAATGTTTATTTTGTAAGGAAAGATGTTTTAGATTGGGAGTAAGTCAGGCCATAGAATAAAGAATTTCCCCATAGCTGAACATGGGAGAACTCCACCTACCATCAATGCTCAACAGCTTTCCCATCTCGGCTGAGGGCACAACATCCAGTACAGATGGACTCCGGCATATAGTAGCAAGTATGTTAAGATGCTTCTCATCCTGATCCTTGCATGTTGTAGGCCTAGGAGCACGTATAAGGTATGAATTCCATTTAGCATGTTAGTATAAGAATTATCCATGACTAGTATGAAATGGTTATAAGTATAGAGCCTTCGGTGATAGCTTATTGAGGTGAATGAAATTCAAGAGTTAGTGATGTTATCCTAGCTTATGAGAAAGGATCCAAAAGCCTGAATGATGACTTTAAGATAAGCGGGAGATGGTAAGTTAAGAGGCCAAATTGAAGTCAGTGTTCTAGTAGAAGCGCTCAAGAAATAGTAGCTATAGGATGTCAATCCTTCCCATTCGGATGTTATCTCATGTGTTTTAGTTAACAATACATCCTACTCATGCTTATGTTCAGACTGCTAGAAGTATAGATAATCACGCCGAGATGGTGATGGCGAGTCTTTTCTATGAGTCCTTTATGCTTATTTTCATGTATGAATCAGTTATATGTGTTAATTTATGTTTTTCGGTGTAGTCAACTTGAACTCAGTCTATAGAAGTTGCTTAGTACGTTTAGTAGAACCAGGCTATCTTATGTATGTGCTCAGTTTAAGATGTTAGGAATGGCTCATGCTCATAAATCCCTACCCTTAGTTAGATTAGATATTGTGAATCCTAGCTTAGTATTAAGAAGCAATTTGAGAACGAAGGATCAATCTGTGTCAGTTTTGTGCCAGATAAAAAGGGAAAGAATTTTCTTTTAGTGTTTTTCCACAACATAATTTCAGGAGTTATCACTGTCACCTTTTCAACTTATGTAGTCTTCATTCGAGGACGATGTTCCCAAGTGGGAGATATTGTAACATCCCAAAAAGTTCCCTAGATCAAACCCAAGGCTTATGTAGAAAAAAAGTATAACATAGTGCAGGCCAAACAATAAACCTCGTCTGATTCATTGTAAAGTCCAACGGGTCGTTGCAGGTGATCGTTGTTTGGTGTGCGGAAGAACTGTAAGAAGTTTGCCAAGACGATGGGGATTGTACGATCTGTTGTTTGGTTGAACAGTTAATTCATTATGGCTATTGGAATAGATTAAGAGAATTTTGATGGAAGATAGGAAAACTAGCGGTCCGTTGTATAGTACCATGGCCTGTTGGATGGTCGTTGGTTCTGTCGATTGTGTTGAAAATTTCTGGCTAAGTTTAGAATCGTCCTGTTGGATATTTTTGGTAGACCAGAGCCTAGTAAAATTATGGAGACAAGGTCTTAGGATCAATTCCCTGGTATGACAAGTGCAATGGGCACATATTGATTCCATAAGGAACCTCTAGCACAAAGTTGAGTTGAGATGGCTCACTTACCGATTGAGTTTTTGTATAAGTTTTTACATGGGTAAACTTAAAATGAAAATATCTCTATCTTAAAAAGTGTTTTGGAGTGATTGAATATATAAAATTTAAGCTCTTTAGTTTTTTTTCTTTCCAACGCATCCATTGCTTGCATCAATTGGAGTATGGAGTAAAAGTTATGATTGGTTTAGTTAAACATCACCAGACTTTGGACGGACCACAATACAGACAAATTTGGTTGAAAAAGGATGACCCGTTGTTCCTTCCTGTGGAATCCAACTTCTTAGAAATAGTCCAAAATCGGAGTCCCGAACCAATAAGAGGGGATTCAACGGTCCGTTGTTTTATTCAACTGGCCATTGTTTGTGTCATTGAATGAGTTCTAGAGTGTGTTTCGAATGCAGCAAGACGGCAACGACTTGACCAACAATCGGTTGTTTAAAAAAACAGCCCACTATATTGATTATTTGGTTCTCTCGGAAATTTCGGATCGATAGTCCAAGGGTATTTTATGGTAAAATTCTATGCTTCTAACTCTTAAATGACGATATTTTAGGACTCTAGGGCAAATTAAAGCGGATTATCCTAGTCTAACCTCTCAGTCTTTCCTAATAAACCCCAGAAACAGATCATGTGAGACTGTAGGAACTCGGACTCTTTTCCTCTCAAGCAGAACTAGGGTTCTTGACTTTGCAGCGATTCAAGCTTCCTTCTCAAATTCTTAGCTAGGTATGTGGGATTTAAACAAGGGAATAATTTTCCCTTGTGTCCCCCAAGATCTTTTCTAGTTTTCTCCATTACTTCTAGCCCTGAGTTATCGATTGTGGAATTATTTAGTGGCTAGATATTTTCTAATTCATGTGTGATATTATTCTTGTAAATAGTAGATATATTTACCGATTTATAGTTATATTGATGTTGTCACATGCAAAGTAAATTCAACCCTAAGCTTTTGCATTTCTGGAAAAGTTTTCAGACAGGTTCATGGTGGATTCAAAGGGATATTTCTCATGATCTTATATTTCTTAGTTGTTCCTTATTTCTTGAAATTATGAAAGATTGAGTGTGTATAATTCAGCTAGTCACAACTCGGTAAATCAAGAACGTAAGGTTAAACTAGTTTTCCCTGTGGTGTGAATCCATCGGTGTTGAGATGTTTGTGTATTTAAATGTTTGTTGGTATCATTAAATGTTATATCAGTCTAGTCTCAATCGGAATCATATCGGCAAAGTCTCAATCATATTTTAGCAACCTCGAGTCTTGTCCAGGAAAATGTGGTGATCGGCAGTTACAATAAATTCATGATCAGAGGTGCCTCCCAGTTATATATATTTATATTCAGACATCAGACATCAGTTTTAGTTTGGTTTGCTTTAGACAGCTGACACTCCTTGTTTAGCAGGCGATAAGCCCGCAAGTGTACGGGTTGTACAAGTAATATAGTGGCCCTTTTTAAGAATCGGAATGTCGAACCTACAGGGACTGGACTACAGGAGTAAAACCTTCTCGAGTGTTAATTTACTGTAACTCTAATAATGAAGACAACAGTGCAAAGAAAAGTTTTTATATTTTGTAAACTATATTTTATACTAACATAGAATAATTATGCAGTGAGTCCCAGACTATGAATGTGACTGAGGCTAAACTAACATGTAGAGAAATTAAATATCGATATACATGGTTTATCTTTTCTCCGGTTGCTAATTTGGAACTTATGCCTATGGATTAAGTATTTAACCCAACTTAAGAATCATGAACCTTCCACCTACATTTTCGTGATAAGAAGAAATTCATGTTTCTAATATACAAAACCGATTCACACTTGACTAATACGACTTTCAGGTATATTTCTATCCTGAAGGTAAATCAATTCTCAATTTTCCCAAACAAAGAAAAGATCATATCCTATTAATTCACAACTTTCCAGTTTCTTGCCCTCTCAGGTGAGGCGGACTTTAGTTTACATTAACATTGGCCAGATATCAATGTAGTAAGAACAAGAATTAAATAGAACAACCATAGAAGAAAAGATGAAACAAACCAGATAATCAACAATTACATTTCAATACAATAATTCATAACCTCAGCAAGAAAGGGAATTAGCCACTCATTTGTGGATTGGACATCGTTAAATGAATGTAAATCATGCAAACAATTGAAAGAAAGAAGAAAGGGATAGAGAAAACCTAAGAATTTTCGTCCTCCTCAACTGCCAGTAACCACGTTCTTGCTCCACAAGTCAGAATAATTAAAAATGAACCTAAGTGTTCTATTTATACTTGGGACAATTTTTGAATAATAAGCAACGTGTCACGGACTGCATCGCGGAAACCTTTGCCTCCGTGACACGGTGCAAGCGGGCTCTGCGATTTGGCCGCCAGGTGGTGCTCCCTAGCGTGGCACGGCATGCAACGCGGGCGCACCCAGCGTGCCACGGTGCAAACGCGGACCTTCACTGGAATGTCAAGATCTGGGGAAATTAATTCCAACGTGCCGGCTCGATCGCGGACCTTCTACGGGAATTTCTTGAATTTATATCTCCGGGCAGAATGCATCCGCAATGGCAGCGTGTCACGGCTCCATCCGCGGAGCCAGCATAAATTCTTTGCTTCTCCTGCTTCCTTGCTCGTTCCGAGTCCATCTCATTCCTCAGCATACATCTTAGCTCCATAAAAAGTATGTTTTCCTGCAAAACAACGCTAATCATGTTGGTTAGTATAAATTCACACTTCCCTACAATTTTTATGCAAATGTACAAACATTGTTGGATAAACAAGGCAAAAACGATGCATTTGAGTATCACTCGGGCGTATAAATATGCCCCAGATCACCTACCCCACACTTAAAATCTTGTTCGTCCTCGAACAATACTCCCTACACCTCATGAAATTGATATCCATCATGGCTACTTTGACAGACCAATCCAAGGCTGTGGTTATCTCCGATTATTTCCATAACAAATCATCAAGAAAACACATGCATAGTATCATCATTAAAATGACATTTAACAAATCAAGACCCCTAGACTCAGAATCGACTCTCGATATTGGCAAACTCATGCAAATTAGCTGACAAAGATATCCGACACGAATTTCATTCTTTAGTCAAGCATGCGCCCTCACATCACAAGAGAATTTCCCCCTCTTTTAAATCCATGAACTCTACAGCATTTCATGCGGGGGTGCACACAATTTCACTCTCTCTCCCCAAGAGATTCTACATGCATCATGTGCGACCCATAGGCTTGCCTCCTGTTGTATTACTCCACTAATGTAGGACGCGTGATGTAAGATCCGTAGGACTTAACGACATGTGTCGGCTATGGAACTAGTATATCTTGGGCTAACCAATAATAGCAACTAGCATCCTTAAGCGCTTTTTCAATACATCCCATCACATTCTGGACATAATTTCTTCCTTCCTCCTCCCTTTCTTGAAGTCTTTCTTTATTTTGTCGCCCACTTCTTTAACACACGAGACTAAACAAAAAGATAAGCATAACTTTATTTCCTTTAATCTGTAGAGTACACCTTTGACTCTTTTTCTTTCTTTTCATCACTTTTTCTTTTCCTCTCTTTCTTTTCTTTTCATCATTTCACTCCTTTACACTGTGAGAAAATTATATATTTTCTTGAGCGCTTAAGAGCTTCGGATTAGGTTTACGGACAATGAAAGAAGGGTTAAACTTAGTTTACGCCCTTTTCGACAAAAGAAAAAAAATAGGCTAAAGGCTCGATGGGCTAACTAGGATTTGATCTTCCAGGTGGATATGAAAAGGAAAACAAAAAAACTTTTGGACAAACAAAAACGCCTACATCCTTTCCTACACTACTTCCTTCATTTTTCGTTTCGTACACACAACAGGCAAGTTCTAGACACTTCACAATAGCATGGAATAACCAAACCTCACTATACACTCAATGCACATGCTCAACTCAAGACATCTTCACAGACTCTTTAATCAGCTAATAACAAGAATTCAAAATTAAGCCTCAATCACACCGAATCGAATTCTATGGCCTAAGTGTCTCACATATGTACAAAAATTTGCATGCTTTCTAACAAATCATCTTTGCATTATAAATATGTACAACACGCAACCAAGATTTCGTAGCCATAGCGTAGCAACATGCATGAGATACAACCAACACACCAAAAATTTAAAATAAACTACTCCTATCGACTTCATTCCCTTAAGGCGGTCGTCATCCATCCATCATAGAGGCGATCACTATTTACGACTTGGTTCAATAGGACTCTTCTCGGCAAAAGAACCGAAAACAAACTCCAAGAAACCCAACAGTAAAAATAGTTAACAAAATTTTTTAAAAATATCGATAATTTCGACAAAACTATTTACACTGGCTATGACATTCAACAAACACCTGTAACTTCACAAAAAAAAATATTTACAATACGAAACATGCACACAAAAACAAGGTCACAATATTTTCAAACACAGCAACAGAACATGCGATTATATACAAAACAAGACAAAAATCAGCACCACTAACTACTCCCACCCCACGCCGTCCCGAACCACTTTGTCCCCGGTGTTGTACAATCACAAACGAAGGTGGGTGGTGAAACTCCCTGATCAATCAAAGTACTCCACTTCTTCATCAGGTGCTGCTTCCTCGTCCCCCATGTCTGAATCTCCCCATCGTCCTCCTCCCGACTCAACATCGGAATCCTCACGTATCTCCTCGTCGATGGGGACATCATCATCCAACGGGCTCCACAAAAGGCCCAGGCCCACGACATAGTGCCCTGGCGTTTCGCCAAAGGGTAATCTAAGTCGAGCTGCCACAGCTCATCCTCCGTGCCGGTCTCCCGCCTATGCGTAGCTGGAGCATCTGCATCCCTAACATGCGGGCCATATACTGGTCATCAAGTATGTCTTTCAGGCTAATGTGAAGCGGCCGTGAGTGGTGTCGGGTGCCTTAGTCTTTTTAGCCCAGCATCTATGGCAGCTGCTCAATGCTGCGGAATGTAGTCTAGGGCCTCTTCCTCTACCTCCAGGCCCCACAGGAACGTGGTCAGCAACCCCGCCAAACCCCGTACCTGTGCCCCTGATACAACCCGGGCTCTGTTCATGGCGGATATGATCACCGCCCCTACATTTATCTCCAGCCCTTTCATCAGGGCACTCACTGAGCATACATGATCCCGGGTCACATCCGTCTATGTGCACCCCCGGAATCAAACAGGAGCAAACAATTTTCAACCAGATCCTGGTTTCCTTGTTCTACATACATGAGTGGGCAATGTACGTGTCCCTCTCCTTATGCTGCTCCAGTGCCGTTGCCGGGCTCCACACAATGTGCGTCTGATATCCGCATAAGGTGGAGTGATATTCAGCTGCCGAATGCGTGGGCATCAGTGTTCTGCGCCCCTGGCTGTGGCGTTGAGTGGTGAGGCTCAAGTGTGACAATCTAGGCCCATATCTTGAAGTGAATTGTGACTACGGGCGTGGTTCCAATTTGCATAGAACTCCCGAATCAAGTGCGGTGCACTCCTTGGAAGCTCGTCAAAAATGAGCCTTAGCCGGCGTGTCAATCCGGTGTACCACATGCGGGGAACTCCTGTGCCAATAGGTCCCTTGCAAATATGCTCCTCCAGGAAGTATTTGTTCCTCCTTGTGCTTCGTGTACCACTTCTTCCCTTCCTCTATCACCCATTTGGTTCCGTATCGGCGGCGCGTGGAACCGCTGGTGCTGCTGGGACTGCTGTTCCCAGTCTCAACCACTTTCTTCCGGCGCCCGATGTAGATGCGCCCTTACCCTTGTCCTGCCTTCTTGCCATTGTTTCTGTCAAAGAAAGCAGACAGTCCCAATTTCGGTCAATTTAAAATTAGCTTTGACTAGGTTGGGTTAGGCTCGGCCACCCACGTAGTCTTCGGCCTCAAATTCAGTATTACGGCCAGAACATCTTTATTGCTAATTTACAAACACAAGAAAAACTAAAACAACTAAAACACAAACATTATTGCCTTGTGCATTCCGCAAATACGACGGTATAACGCAATGTACTACTCGGACTTAGCGTTTGACTAATTCCACAATATTACCGACGGCGATCACAATTTCATAGAGCACTTGCAATGAAAGAAAAGGAAAAACAACTATTTAACTATACAAACCTATGCTATCTAGCCGTTTCTTGTATACTACAATTCCACTCCCCAAAAATCCATCGGTTTTTCTTTCGCATATTACACAGATAATGCAACCAACTCATTTCACCCAACATATACACAACCACAAGAAATCACAATTTACAAGCTTTCCCATTTTCATGTTCAATTCCAAACCTAGCTATAATTTTTCTGAAATTCGATCAAGCACATGTTTTTATCGATTCATACCATCCACAAAGGATATTAAAAACATAAATTAACAATACTTGAATAATTCAATTTCAATTTTCTCTACTTAGGCTGAGTTTACTCATACCTCATGCTAAAAATTGAAAGAAATTCGACCAAAAAATTAGTAAAGTGATGACGTACCTTAAATTCGATGAACGGAAGAAACTTGATGAAATTTTGTACCTTAGTCTGTGGCACGTTGAGGAGAGGGGATTTTTGGGAGGTTTGTCGTGAGGATGTGAGAAAATGAGAAAAAATGAGGGGATTTGGGGTTAAAAGTGGGATTTTCGCGCGGGTTACCTGGTGTGACCGCGCAAATAACACTTCCAGCGTGTCCGCAGGGTAACGCGGAGCATCACCTCCGTGACACGAATATCACGCAGGCATTCTAGAATTTGTAAAATTCAGATTTTTCCTTCAGCGTGTCACGGAGGGTAGCGTGGAGGCCTCCTCATTGACACGGAGCCATCCTTGTGAGCTCACTTTGTTTTCCACTTTAAAATTTTTTCTTACCTTGTTTTCTCCTTTGCATTCCTTTGCATTTCTTCCCTGATCAACCTAAAATATATCTTTCAACAAGAAATCGGTTAGAATTCCAAGGTTTAAAACACAACACAACAACAAGAAAACATTCAATAACAAGAATTATATATATATATATATTTTTTTATTTTTGTCTTTTTTTTTTTCTTTTCTTTTTTTCTCTTTTTATATGTCAGTATACAAACAACAATTCAAGGGTTGCCTCCCGTGCAGCGCCTGGTTTACCGTCTCGGCTCGACGTCGTTTAAGCTCATTCCGCCCTAGGGTGACGGACGTTTTCTCCACGGGGAGTCCGTCCTCACCCTTTCAAGCTTACCCTTGTCAGGGGTTTTCCACATTACCTCGAGACTCAAAGCCCTGAGCAACATCGGCTTGCTCAAGCACATTAATGACCGAGAGTTCCTCGTACACGGCCGGGAGCTTGGTGGCCTTGTACACATCGAACCCTCCACCTTGTCATGTGCTCGCATAGTTAGCTGCCCTGCAGCTGTCTAATAACCTTTTCCCGGTCGCCAAGAAAGGCCGTCCCAAAATAAATGGGACTTCAGCGTCTGGCTTAAAATCCAACACAACAAACTCTACCGGGAAGATTAGGGAGCCATTGCACCAGCGTCCTCCCACACTGCCATCTGGTCTTGCCAAGGCGTTTGCCTTCTTGCCAAGATCACCGTCGTAGGTTTAGGACTCCTTAGCCCCAACCTCTTGAATACTGGTCGGCATCAAGTTAATGCTCGCTCCCAAATCATAATCCTGCGAGCTCGGATACTTTGCCAAATTGTTATTTGAATGTAGAAGCTTCGGGGGTCTTTGAGCTTCGTAGGCAATCGGTTTTGTATTGGGGAAGGTGCACTCCTCCGTAAGAGCCACCGTGGCATGGTGGCCAAAGCCTGCTTTTGTTGGCCCACGATGTCCTTTATGTACTTTGCGTGTAGGCACGCCCTGCAAAACATCAACAAGAGGTAAGTTAATGTGTGCCTGTTTAAGCACCTCCATGAACTTTTTGAAACACGCCTCCTCCTTGTGCTTCTTTAATCGTTGAGGAACGGGGGTGGAGGTCTTTCTGATTCAGCATCCTTGTTCTTCCCCTCTCATCATTTTGCTCCCTCTCCGCTTCTGCTGCTTCCGACTATTGAGGTGAACTTTCTGGTTCCACCTCCTTCAACTCAAACCACCCTGGTGGTCACTGCATTTACTGCTTAGGGTTGGGAATTAACGTGTCGTTGGGAAATCCTCCTCTGACAGGTGTTGCAGGCTCCGACAAAGCGCCAAACTGATACTCCAGCGCCTTGGTAGCTAACGTTATTCTTGACCTCGAGTACGCAATTTTTACATAGTCCAGCCTGCAATTGAAAGTTGGCTAGCTATCAATGTCTTGAACATCTCCTCAACAGTTTGGGTGATGGTGGTGGGGGAGGGGCATTGTTGTTTCTATTACGTGCACGATAGTTACGTGGCCCTCCTTGATTCCTCTGCATACCCTGACTCGTACTTTTTCTGTCTGATGGTTGTTGCTACCCCAAGAAATTCAGGTGATTCCTCGAGTTAGAATTGTAGCTGTTCCCTTACTGTTGGTGATTGTTCCTTTGTGCATTACCGACAAAGTTCAGCTGATGCAGTTTGCTCCACAACACTCGGTGAGTGTTCATTCTTCGCACACTTCACACCAAATCTCTTTGCTTGCATTTACTAGGGGGCTTGAGACTGACTCAAGCTCATGTTGCCGCAGTGGGTGTTTAGTTGATTCTGCAAGGCAGCTATCTGTGCAGCGATAGGCGCAAACCCCATCCACTTCAAGACTCAGTACCTTTCCCTTGCTCCTCCTTGAAGAGTCCGCATTCACTCACAGTTCCCTGCGAAATACGATTAAGCAAAGAATAAAGCTCCTAATAAGTCTTTTCTAATGCTGTCCCAGTGCCGAATCCGGCCAAGATTTTTGTGGCAGGGTTCCAAACCCTCAATAAAGTGTGCACCAGCACATCATTGGATTGATGGTGATGAGGACAGTCCCGCAACAGCGATTTGAATCTCCCCCAAGCTTGATACAGATCCTCTCCTTCTCTTTGGTTTGAAACTTAGAATTTGAATTCGAAGGCCTTGCTGTTTTACGGAAGGAAAGAACCGGATCAAGAACTTCTTTGCAAGATCATCCCATGGTTATAGAGTTGAGTTGGTTCAGCTTTCAGCCACCTTTTGCCTTCTCCCAGTGAAAATGGGAACGATTAAGCTGACATAGTGGTGACACTCAGTGAGGATGTAAGTGTCACTTATCTCCAAAAAGGTTTGAAGATGTTGTTGTGGATCCTCATGAGGGAGACTGTGAACTGCCCTTGTGTGCAGCAATTGCACCATGTTGCATTTAAGCTCAGACACTCCCTCTGGCTCGGAGTTTGCGAATGTTAGATGTGACATTACTAGCATGTGGGATTGCCACATCACGAACCAGCCTAGCTGCCATTTCCTCGGGCACTAATACTGCCCACTGCGTGGGGATTCTGTGGTTGCTCCATGATGGTTTTTCTGAGCAACTGCAATTTTCTTTCTAAGAGCTTCTCTCCGTTGGCGATTGAATTGTCTTTCCGGCTCTAAAGATGGATCCACCAAATCTTTGTCTCTTGCCAGTGTTCAACAGAATCTGTTATCTGCAAATACAGGCTAAGACCAAGTTGTCAACAATAAAATCTGAGAAATAGCAAACTAACGATTTTATGAAAAATTAAAATTTCACCAATTGCCCAGTCCTAAACAGCAGCGCCAAAAACTTGGTGAGCCAGCCCGCAAGTGCACGGGTTATGCAAGTAATATAGTGGCCCTTTTTAAGAACCGGAATGTCGAACCTACGGGGGTGGACTACGAGAATTTAAAACCTTCTCGATTGTTAATTTACGTAACTCTAATAATGAAGACAACAGTGTAAAGAAAAGTTTTTATATTTTGTAAGCTATATTTTTATACTAACGTAGAATAATTATACGAGTGAGTCGAACTATGAATGTGAGCATCTTTGAGTCTAAAACTAACATGTAGAGAAATTAAATATCGATATACATGGTTTATCTTTTCTCCGGTTGCTTGTCGGAACTTATGCCTATAGTTAAAACTCTCATTTGTTTGTAAGCAACTTAAGAATCATGAACTTCCACCTACATTTCTGTGATAAGAAGAAATTCATGTTCTAGCCATACAAAACCGATTCCACACTTGACTAATACGACTTTCCAGGTATATTTCTATCCCGAAGATAAATCAATTCTCAATTTTTCCAAACTAAGGAGAGATCATATCCTATTAATTCTAGCACCAGTTTCTTTTCCCTCTCAGGTGAAGCCGGACTTTAGTTACATTAACATTGGCAGATATCAATGTAGTAAGAACAAGAATTAAATAGAACAACCATAGAAGAAAAGATGAAACAAACCAGATAATCAACAATTACATTTCAATACAATGGTTTTATAACCTCGGCCAAAAAAGGGAGCCACTCATTTGTGGATTGAACATAGTTAAATGAATGTAAATCATGCAAACAATTGAAAGAAAGAAGAAGGATGAGAAAACCCTAAATTTTCGTCCTCTCAAGCTACTTTGTAACCCGTTCTTGCTCCCACCAAGTCGGAATAATTAAAAATGAACCTAAGTGTTCTATTTATATAGGGATAATTTTTCCCGCAAATAACAAGCAACGTGTCACGGAATTACGTAAAGACTGCCTCCGTGACCCGGTGCAAATGCGGAGGCTCTCACGGAATTTGGCGCGGAGTAATTGCTCCCAACATTGTACGCGGCGTAGCGGAGCATGCCCAGCGTGCCGGTGCAAACGCGGACCTTCACTGGAATGTCAAGATCTGGAAATTAATTCAACGTGCCACGGCTCGATCGCGGACCTTCTCTGGAATTTCTTGAATTTATATCTCCCGGGCAAAATGCATCCGCGATGGCAGCGTGTCACGGCTCCATCAGACCCTCCTGCTTCTCCACCTACTTCCTTGCTTGTTCCAGAGTCCATCTCCGATTCCTCCCAACATACATTTAGCTCCATAAAAAGTATGTTTTCTGCAAAACAACGCTAATCATATTTAGTTAGTATAAATCAATTCCTACAATTTACATGCAAATGTACAAACATTATTGGATAAACAAGGCAAAACGATGCATTTGAGTATCACTCGGGCATATAAATATGCCCCAGATCAGCAACTCTGACCAATCATGGAACACCAATTTCCAAATCCGGTCCTATAAGACGCTTAGGGTACTCTAATAGTATCCCTGGGTTAGTTATAGTCTTGGGCCCCAGTATCAGGCTATCCAGCTCGTGTAGTATTCATGGTAAGTTATCCGGAGTGGGAGAAGGACTTAGCACCGAGGGCTGGTTCCAGCGCAGGTTCCAGAACTGTGTTTCCACCGTAGGTTATATTTATTGGCCTCCTGTGGCCCAGACAGTGATCAGCGTCCATGCCTTTCTACCTAGCAAGGTATATTGGTCCTTCGACAAGGTGTACATCGGACTCCACGTCTAGTTCAAGTGGTTATATGTCGGTTACTAGCCTCTCACTAGTCTGCTCAGTTCAGTCAGATCAGTCCAGGAGTAGTATTTTAGACTCAGTACTTCAAACTAAGGGCATCTCTTTGACCACCTGATAGGGTCATCTTGACCATCTCAATTTACTTCAGTTGTTGATTCCCGGTATATTAGTTAGTTGTGCATATCATTTCAGTCGATCAGTTATATCCAGCAGCATTATGTTTACTCCTACTTACTCAGTAAATTCAAAGTACTGATGCATACTTTTATGTTGTATCATTTCATGATATATGCATAGGTTCTCAAACTCAGTTTCGTTAGTCACCACTTGATTCAATTCCTCCTCGGCAGCGAAGTGTGAGTCTCATCTTCCCGAGGAGTTGTTTTATTCTTTCCCTCATTTCATTATTTCAAGTTAGACTTAGAGTTAGCTGGGGTTTCCCCCGGTAACTCATCAGTTAGATAGTTTCAGACACATAATTGACTTTAGACTTTCAGATCAGTCAGATGTTTTAAACCTTATACTTTAGTTTTAGCTTTCTAAAATGTTTTATGTTATTATTTCAAAGCTTTCGCTATGCATGTTTTACACAGAGAATACCGAGTGTATGATAGACTAGGGTTGACTTGGGGTTACTTGTGACTCCAAGTACCGTGTCCCGTCCAGGGTGTAGACTCGGGGCGTGACATGGCGGTGCTGTGAAAGATTCCATGGATTGCCTAAGTAGATTGCATATATGTTTATCCCTATCCCATCCTCAATCCTTCCACATTGGGTTATTTAGGAGGATCAACCCATCGTGGGGTCACTTCCCTAGAATTATCTCTAACTAACAACCTAGCATATTGCATTCTTTAGCAATAGTTAAATTTGACTTCTCTCAATTTAAATAGATTCTAATCTTGCAATACTTCACTATTTCGTATTAGATAGTTTGGGCTTTTAGTAGTCTCTATGGGTTTCAACCCCAACTCCTCGTTGGGTTCTATATTTGCGGTGATCATTTGCACTATTTGATATCAGGAGTGGTTAAAAATGAAAAACAAATATTATGGCATTGTTTCCTGGAAGTACGACATAATCCCTATCTAGCCCTAACAGACTAGTTTTCTTGCATAGATATATCCTTTAACCTCTTATTTTTCTTTTTATCTCTTTATAGGTATCATGGTCTCTCTTCCAAGTGGAATGTGTAAAACATGTACACAGAAGCTAATAAGGACGTTGACAATGCGAGTGCGATTGTCCCACCAAGGGTAAATGCTTCATCATTAAAGATTGAAGGGAGCATTTACACTATGCTAAACATGGAGGGACAATTTTGCCAACTCCATGGACGTGACCCCCTTGATAGTTGAAAATTTTCTTAGAGTGTTCAACCTCCACAAGCAAAATAACATTTCAAATGATGCTATCTGACTACGAGTGTTCAAATACATGTTGGCCAGTAAGGCAAGGGATTGGTTGCATAGACTCCCTCCAAATTTAATTCATACTTGGTAGGAGTAGGTGTGAGTCTTTTCCTAAAAAGAGATGGTTTTAAGCTTAGCAAAAGGCGACTGACAAGACAAGATATTATATTTTTAGCAGCTATTAGGAGAATAGTTGTTCGAAGCATGGGGATTATGGCGAAATGCATCCTTCGGGCAGCCAACCATCCGGTTCCTAGATCAAATCTTGTTGTAGAAGTTTTACACTAGGATAGATACCTTGACACGGTCTTGTTCCAACAAAGTCGGTGGGTGTTTTCATGGGAAAGACATTCAATATAATGTCATCATTTTGGACAAACTAGTAAAGCACTGCCATGCTTGGCATGGTGGGGAACAAAGTGGAGGAATTGAATGGGACTCCTGCTTTTCTTATTTGATGAAGGAGAATCAACAGCATGATCTGATGATAGCCACTATGACAACCAATGCAGCCTTCATCACAACGAGTTAACCAGTACGAGGATAAAAAGGTGCATGCTATTGATGAGACCATGAACAATGTTCAATAGGAACATAGATGCCCTCTCGTCCATAACAAAATCAGCCATTACAAAAGTCACCTCATGTGTGCAAGTGGAATGTTAACTATGTTGGCAACATATTTGGACCTTAATAGCATACGTGTCGGCAAAAGGCCACTCCTCGCTGTAAAGGAAATGAAGACTATAACTACAAAGACAAGAGTTAATATAACCCTAGGAACAATAATGGTTGTCAAAATAAGGGTAGGCACAATAGTGGAAATTACTAGAATCAAGGCTCATCTTCTTATGTTTCCCTTTGAGAGTGTATTATCCCAAAAGTGCCTAAGACTAGACTCGAGAATTTAAAAATAGAAGTTTGTAGAAATCTGGAAAATTATTACAGAATGGGTCATGCAACCGATCGTTGGTTCCACCAACAATCCATAGGAGGTATTCATGGTGAGGTGCAGCAGGGTTGAAGTTGGGGTAACGAGTCAAACGACCCGTGGTTTGATGTCACGAGTTGTTGTTTTTAGTCGTGGTGATGCGGTCCTTAGTCTAGGAGGAAGTAACGGTTCATAGGATGACTCATCGTGAGTAACAATGGATTTTGGTAGGTAACCGTGGGAAAGAGCAGGAAATTCTCCAGTCGAGGTGATAGATGGAAACCATGACTCATTGGAAGGAGGAAAGAGTCATGGAGTGGATCATGGGAAAGCCCAAATGAAGGTCGCTAGGGGGAGTAATGGGAGGATCCAACGAATTGTAGTATGATGTGATGACTCATCCTGTCTAGTCGTGGGATTAGAATTTGAGAAGTTAAAAATTGGCAGGAGATGTAACGGACGGATCCCATGGGTCGTGGTATCAAGGCACGACCCATAGGATCGGTCGTTTTCCCTGCCGATCTGCGAATTTTTTAGGAAATTCATTAAGGGTATTTCATCATTTCTATGTCTAGGATCCTTAACTCGTCTTTTAAGGTGAAATGCAATGTTTTATGAGAGGAAAATCTACCCTAGGCTCATTCACATCCATGCATAAAAGGGGTTTAGGAGGTGATCAAGTTAGTGTTCTTCAAGATTTCTTTCAATCTTCATTGGGCTTTCAAGGGTTGGTAAAATCAGATATTCCCCAGGTATGTAGGGTTATGAATGGGTGAATCGTTCAACGCTCATGCCCAATCTAACCCTAAATCATAAAACTCCTTGGTTGATTCTACGAGGTTTTAACCCAATGCATGAAATTTCTAGTTTACTACATGGGTATGATTTAAAGATGTTTCTATTATTGAATTAATTCATGGGCAAGTTTTATGTTGCTTTCCATTAAAATCATACTCCTAGCTTTATAAATTTAAATTCCCCTTTATGAGAAGTTTTGAAAGTTGAGATTTATGATGAATGTTCATGTGATGAGATATTAATGATGAAAAGCATGTTTTCAGTACCAATATTTATAATCATGTTTTTAAGTGAATTGAGTATTTTCAAGCATGTTAAAGTATTGGGCAATACCCACATGTTAAAGTATGATTTATGATATGGATTTCATGATTGATCGATTTATGATGTTACCCAATTCATGGGCCCTTGATTCATGGCTAAACATGTATAAATAAAGGATCAACGATGTTAATATCTATTTGGGAATAGATCTCATGAATGATATTTATAATTTACATACGAGCCTAATATGCATGTTTGTAGGAGCGAGTGTCTAGCACGAGTAGCCCGTCATTCAAAGGACTACGCCGGTGTCTCATAACTATGTGCCCCCATAGGTTTATATTGAAACATTACAATGTTAACGATCCCCTCTTTCATGATATCACATCCTACATGTCCCTATCTGGCAAGCACAGGATGACCTGCTGTCCATTTGAGTGAGATAGTTGGGGCATCATGTAGGCTCTACCATGATGGTGATGGTTATGTAGAGTCCTCCAATTGTTTCTCATGATTTATGCATGGTTATGTTCATATTATTTTGGCTCATGTCACATTTAATGAAGCTTTTTCTCCTATAATTATGATTATGACTAATTTACGTATATTTTGAAAACCTTGAGCCTTATGTTACATTATGATATTTATGTTATGAGCATGTTTTCCTACTCTTATGAACTCTTATGTATTTAAAATTTCCGTTTTACTTACCCTGCTACTCGGTACATTCCATGTACTAACCGCATACTTTATGTTGTATCGTTTTATGATACATGCTCCGATCTTCGGGCCAGCCTTGTCATTTAGCTCATTCGGTTAGCATCCGGTCGATTGGTGAGTCCTCATCTTCCGAGGACCAATTGATATCAGTATCTCCTTTATGTTAAGTTTTCCAGACTTGTCAGATTGGTTGGGGGTGTCCCATCCAACCCATCAAATCTGTTAGAGGCTTTTCGAGATATATGTAGTATCCGGTTTTCATGTGAAGTGTGTTCGTTTTCATATTATGTCATGATTATGATTCTGCTATGTTATTATGTTGGGTATTCACAGCATTTGATTGAGTTAGATGTATGCTCATGCCATGGGTCAATTTGGAGTCTCACAGGGGCTCCTTGTCCCGTGTTGAATCCGGTTTTTACATTCGAGTTGTGACAAACATGGTATCAAAGAAATAGGTTTGAAATGTTCTGGGAAGTCCAAAGTCCCGAGTTAAATCAGAGTCTTTTGCATGGGTGTTAAACGCGCCACAGCTTATGAAGGAGAGGCTACGAGACGTTAGGGAAATGTCTCCTTCATTCATGATTTGTGTTTATTAAGTGAAATGTCTTCCTATCTATTCTAACTCTGTGCTATTCGGGATCGAATAATCAAGGCTCCCACAGAGCTAACGGTAGGAAGATAGAAATGGAAACGACAACAGGATGGCGACGGAGACGGGCACCAGCAAGCCCCACTAGCCATGAGGAGCATGTACCCTAGCAGGTTGCCCATGCATAATTACAGAGGCTGACCATTTAGATCTTTGGCGCAAGCCTTGACCACTCACGTCAACCAACAGGTCGTACCATGTCCTGCAAAATGGAAATACGGTGGCAGCACTGGTCAGATATTTCTTAAGGATGAACCCATCGAAGTTCCTTATGTCAAAAGTAGATGAGGATCCATATGAGTTTATCTATGAGATTGTGAAGATCACCCAAGTCATGGGGAATTGAATGTAGTAGAATGTGATGAGTTTTCTTATATCAAGTTGAAAGGGTCGCACATATTTGGTTTCGGCAGGTGGAAGGATAATAGGGCAGCCACGGCGAACCTATCAATTGGAGTGATTTCACATTGCTTTTCAAGATCGGTTGCTTACCTCGAGAGATGACAGAGTTGAAGGCAGCTGAGTTCATGCCTCTAAAGCAGGGGAAGATGATGGTACAGGAGTATTCCCTTGAGTTCACTCCTTAGTCAAAGTATGACCCGGGTTAGTGGTGTTCGAGGAGGGCGTGAGTGACGGGTTTGTTCATGGGGTGGCAGGTATTTGGACAAGATTGCAGGACCGCTATGCTCCACCAGGATATGGATTTTCCTAGGATAGTCTTATATGCCCAGTAGATGGAGGCAACACATATGAGGGAGAGAGAGGCCAAAAGGACCCAGACAGGAAGCTGGATTCACACAGCGAGAGATCCGGCGGTGGTCACCGCCCTGAAATTCAGCAAGGTCACTAGCCCCAGCAGCATCATTAGCAAGTGTTCTATCCAGACCCAAGGGTGATTAAAGGAGCAGAGCCTTAGGTTCGAGGGACCAGAGGGGCATGTAGGAAGCAGGACATTTCCGGCCTGCGGGAAGTGTGGCAGAGTCATGCTAGGAGTGCTTGCACGACTCAGATATCTGTTATGGGTGCGGTAGATCCGGCCACATGCAGCGAGCGTGTCCATTGGCTAGACAAGGTGATGATAGAGGTTGTGCACAAACTACTAGAGTCAGCTGCAGCTCTAACATGCTCAACTTTGTAAGGGGGCATCCACTATTGGGGGTGGTAGGCGTGCCAAACATATTCTATGCCCTTGCCTCGTGTCAGGATCAGGAGACTTCACCGAATGTGGTTACTGGTATGTTACGTGTGTTTCACCTTGATGCTTATGCTTTGTTTAATTTGAGGGCTACCTTGTCTTTGTAACACCTTATATTACTAGTAAGATTTTGATCGAGTCCTGAAATTCTATCAAAACTATTCTCAATCTCTACTCCCATTGGTGATTTAGTTGTAGCTACGCGGGTGTGGCCTAGAGTTTCCCGGTCATAGTATCATAGAAAGTCTCCTCCACAAACCTAAAAGAGATATCCATTGCTGACTTTGATATTATTCTAGGCATGAATTTGTTGTATGCATGTTGTATACATTAATTATAGAACTCGTGCGGTGGTGTTTCTCTTTTCGGGCGAGAGTAAGTCATAGAGTGAAAGGGTAGTTCGGCCTTACCTGTAGGTCAATTTATCTCCTATCTTAAGGTCTGGAAGATGATTTCTAAGGGGTTTTATGCCATCTCGTTAGAGTTAAGGATGTTTATTGCTTTAGTGTACCAAGTGCTTTTCGAAGATAGATCTCAGATTCGGGTACCATCAACTGAGAGTTCGGGAGAGTGACATCTCGCAAAGAGCCTTCAGGACGCGGTATGGTCATTATGAGTTTAGTTACATCTTTTGGACTAAAAAAATTCTCCTATGACTTTTATGGACTTGATAAGCAGGTGTTCAGCCATACTTAGTTATGTTCGTGATTATTTTTATTGATGACATCTTGTGATACTGTAGGACCAAGGAGGAGCATGCTACTCATTTAAGGATTATGCTGAGGTTGCTGAAGGAGAAGTTGTTGTATGCTAAATTTAGAATTTGCGAGTTTTGGTTGAACTGAGTGGCATTTTTGGGCCATGTGGTGTCAAGTGAGCATAGGTAGACTTACATAAGATAGAAGCGGTAAAAGAATTGGCCTAGACCGGTGAATCCTTCAGATATCCAGGCTTTGGGCTTAGCTGGCCACTATTGGAGATTTTTTTTTAGGGCTTTTCATCTATTGCAGCACCATTGACCAAATTGACCCATATGAAAGTGAAATTCCAATGGTCGGAGGTTTGTGAGAAGAGCTTCAAAGTGTTGAAGGCTCGACTCACCTCAGCACTGGTGTTAACTCTACCCGGAGAATGCTTGATGGGTTTGTCATGTATTCCGATGCTTCAAGAATCGATCATGGTTGTGTATTGATGCAACACAGTAAAGTTATAGCATATGCCTTCAGACAGTTGAAAGTTCATGAAGAATTGCAACCCATGATCTTGAATTGCTTGAAGTTGTATTAGCCTAGAAGATATGGATACATTATTTGTATGGGGTTCATGTAGGTGTTTTTATGGATCATAAGAGTCTACAATAGATGTTTACCCGAAGGGGATCTCAATCTACGGCAAAGGCGGTGGTTAGAGCTACTTAAAGATTATGACACGAGTGTCCTTTAACATCTATAGGCAAGGCTAATATAGTAGCAGAAACACACTTATTAGATACTCTATGGAAGTGTGACCCATTGGATGAGGGAAAGAAAGGAGCTTGCTGTGAAGGTTGTGCATGCACTTGCATGGTTGGGAGTTCGGTTGGTTATTTCGCCGATGGCGGTATTATTTTTCAAAAGGATTAGAATCGTCTGGTACGGGCTGGTGTAAAAGCTGAACAGATTAGAGGACCCTGTTTGTGTAAAGTAAAAGAAGTTGTTCAAAATTAGAAGGTAGTGGTTCTCTCTAAAGGGGAGATGGTGTGCTTCGCTACCAGGGTCGCTTATGTTGCCCTAGATGTTGATGATTTGAGGAACCGGATTGTCATGCCCCAAAACTGGGGTAGGGTGCAACTGGCACTCGATTCATGATTGATCGAGAAGCCATCTATATGACATCTGTAACTGCAACACTTTGGCCATCAGCGCCTTTTTGTCATAATCAATGAAGAATAAACTGGACCCATAAGGATTAAACAATATAGAATGAAACAATCGAAATGCAACCCAAGGCAATTACTGTGCTAAACAAAGCAACAATAAGCCGACGAGGGCCACAAACTGAATAACACTATACACACTAAGTCTAAAGCCTCTAAAGTCTTGATTGATGGTGGAACAGAGGCTCGAGATCTACATAACTTCATCTCAAAACTCAGACATAAATAACTAAGCCCTAGCTCTAGGAAGAAAGGAGCAAACCAACCATCTGTTGATCTCATGAACTACTACTCAACTGTACATCCGGACATCTATTTTCACCTGCAGCACGAACTCGGGTCCCCAAGCAAGGGGACATCGGTATGAATACAATCTACTGGTATGTAAGGCTGAAGCGTAACCATGACATAACAATCCTGTACTAACTAACCCTTTTATAAACATATAAAGGATAAATATAACCTGAAACTATGCAACATGTAATTGACAGCAACTTACTATAACATAACTAAACTCAAGATAACTGAACCAGGAATAAGTAATGGTAACAACCGGGGAATCCACAGCCCGAAACCTGATAATAACTCTATAATGAGATGAAAATGCAATTAAGAAATGCACAAGAAATAAACTATAATTGTAATGCCAGCGACCAGCCAACAGTAAATCCATATATAAATTCGTCAGCCGGTATACCATACTACAGGTAAAAAATAAAAATATCTCAACCAATGTACCCACCTTTGGGGTAAAAATAAAAAGATCTTCGCGGTGTACCACATCGGGTAAAATAAAAATTAATGTTAATCACCATCATAAATGGATCTAACAGAGCTCATACAAATTATCTGAATACTGGAAACAACAAAATATGTTGATTAGTAACTATAACATGTGTAGGATCTTACCACGACCCCTAATACTACAATTATTCAATACACATATAGGTCTTTCATTTAGTACTTAAATACATACATATGCTGTGAATGAATTCTAGGGAAGTTCCTAGAACTGGAATATCATAAAGATATGTGTAGACTCACGTTCATGATTTTAAACTTCTCCTGAATTCTAACACAAGGAGAAAAGAGGAATCATTGGCTAACATTTTCTATCAAAATCTTAGCATTCATTTCGTGCTTATACTCGTTTGACTTTCATACTTTCATACCAAAATTGAGCTTACCTCATTCATTGCACATCATATCACATCTCGAGGTAACTTATGAACAGAAAGACATAACTTGTGTATCTCAAACCTGGAGCTCTTTAATATACAAATGCTAGGAAACTATCAAGGGGCCTCCTTAAGATAAATAAAGACTTATAGGCGTGCTTCAGGCCAACGTAGGAAAAGCTCAAGTGAAACATTGCAATATATGTGGATCCTAGAAAAGCTTAGAAGCGTTATAAATAGTTTAGAAGCTTCCAAGAAATAAAATCCTTTAAAACTTTAAAAAGTTAATCCAACTCTTATAACAAATAATCAAAGATAATTGTTTAAATGTACATGAAGAACTTCTCTTTAGCGGAGATAACTATCTCAAAATATTCGATTATAATTATTTCTTAAGGAGTAAACACTTTACTGGCCTTTCATTAGCTTAACACAACTGAACATAAACAACTTTATTTATAACTCTTTTGCTAAGCGTTTTTGAGCGAGTAAATCATGCTAGAAATTTTCTAATTCATTAACAATCATAACATATCTTCAAATTTAACAACCTTTAGCTCTACTTTTCATATTAATCTTAAATTCTTTTTCAAAAAGGATTCGTCATTTCCTACCTAATTATTTACTCTCGTGTTCACTATTCCAGCAATTATTATACGCATTTACCTTCTTACCAGTACTAACCTTGTCTCTTAAACTCGTCTTTCTTATATTTTAACGTTGCTCAAAGGTTCTTGAGATCAACTACAAATAGAATGCATATACCTCACATATTACCTTAAACGGTCTAACATTTACTCCTATCTCTCCTTTGATACTAGTTCCTCAACTTTTACACTTAGGTTAATTTCCTTACACATCTACAACTTTCAAAAAACATGCATTTCTACTTAAATCCTGCAATTCTCGGGAGGTCTAGATAACTCAAGAGCTCTAATAAACATATAGTGACTTTCTAAAGGCAATCCTTGCCGCTTTAGAGCGTAATTTGAATGTAAGCATAAATATATATATACATATATATATTATGATTTTCGTCTAACATGTTAACATCAAGATATTGTGCATAACTTTCCAATATAGATGGTTTCCTAGAAATATCAATAATTTTCCCAGTTCGGGTTCGATCTTCCAAGTTTAACGTATCAGTTAATTAAGAAATGTGTTAATTAGTCGCTTAACTTAAGGAAGAGGATCGAAAACATCATGACCCTAGGCACCATAAAAACATGAATCTAATATTGTAGGTAACTATTGTAGGAAAATTCCATTTTGTTACCCTCGATAACCCTTATTGAGTTAAAACTGATTTAAGCTATTAGTTTTGCCTGCGTGTCATCGTATTGCCATGTTTATCAATTTCCTTAGAAACCATAATGTGAAAAAACATTGAAACCCCAAACACATAATGTAATCTAAAGGACCAGCTCACAGTGTCCACACCGAGGGGACTTCGGAAATCAATTTACAACTATGACCATAATTGAATACAATTGCCCTCTCACTTTACATTCATGTGTTCCAACTCTTTAGAAAATATACAAATTTATACAAAGTAATTCTAACAACTGGGAAGAACCATAATATGCTACTACAGAATCTCATGTATAGGGGAATGCCGGATTAATCCTCGGCATGTATTCGGGCTTGAAAATCAAAGAGACAAGCGCCTTACATACCTTTTTCTTCCGGCAAGCTTTCTTATGTTGTTTCTTTCTTTCAACAACCAGAACTTTAGCCCCATAAATTACTTGGGTTTATCACCAAGTGACAAGGATGTTTCAATACAATTTATCAGCCAAAATGTTACATCAATAGGCAGTCACAACACAAACAAATAAGGCAACATTTAGCATTTCTTATTTCAACTTGTTTCTACAACTTTGGGGGAAAATAGAGGTAGGAAATTACCTCACTTTTCTCATGAAAAGTCCACAATATATAGTATATTCTCAGCAAAACACTGCTGTGCCAGCCTTTAAAAACAGGCAGAACTTCAACAACAACATACCAACAACGGCAGCCCATCATAACCTCCAACCACTGGCTTTGGCTAGAGGTTTTGGCAAGTTAAGCAATTAGAAACACTTAGCCTTGGCATGAGAATATTCTTGGATATAATAGGAGTATTTTACTCCAAATCACTTCCCAACAATGCAGAAATGTTTCTACCCCAAAACACAGCAAAATAACAGCACAACAACTACAACAAGTCAAGATACAAACCGCTTAACTTTCTTCTAGTTTCCTTAAAATTTATACACTTATTAGAGATTTCAAAATAGGGAAATGACTTACTATTTTTTATAAACAATTCCTACTAAGATGGACTATAACATTATCTCAAAATAGTCCCAAACACGCAGCAACAACACTGCAAAAACGAAGCTACAAGGCAGCAACAACTTCGTATCAATGTTGCCTTCACTTCCATCAACTTTTGCTTGAGTTTTGATAATGTTTTCTTGAGGGATTTCCTCTTGGTTTTCTAGTTTTGCTACTGGAAAAGAGAGGATTTCAGAGGGTAAGCAAGAACCTCAAAACTGGAAAATTTGAAAATGATTTCATAAACAAAAACATAAAATATAAAGGTGTTTGAGCGGTGACCGTTTTTAGGGCGCTGGCCATGTCATTGCCGATAGTGCTACCGTAAAATGCCTATAACTTCTTATTCCGAACTCTGATTGAATAGCCGTTTGATGTTCTGAAAACTAGACTCAATGACATTTAATTTGATAGGTCGTGAGGCTTCTAATGCATTATATGCTAGGAGATACAATTATATAAAGTTGACCCTTACTTATAGACTTCACATACTCTTTGGTTTCCATTCGCACACATTTCCCTTGTCATCTTCGGAAAATATACAACCAATAACCCTTAACATATCATAAAAACATAAAATAATTACCAAAAATTTTCAGGGTGTAACATCCTCCCCATTAGAAACATTCGTCCTCGAATGTCACAACACTATCCATCCTTGTCTTCCATCATAAAGATACATTCCATATATTCATAAACATATCCTTTCAAGTCGTTGCTTCATATCAAACTATATTTATTTAACTCGTTCTATTTATCTAACATAAGGCAGACGTGCCTTAACACTACATAATCGATGAACTTTTCTAACCATAAGAAAATTTATACACTACCACGACATATAATTAACTCCAATACCACTTTCCGTTCACTACTTAAGATACAAGATAAATGTTAAATCTGAAGCTATGCTTTTATCTTTTCTTTTACCACAACCCATTATTAGCGGTCTTGATAAGCGGAACTAAAGTGCAATCTAGGAAAAAAAAGAGGACTAAGTCTTCAAAGAGAAACTAAATGTCTAGCCACCTAGTGCCTTTAAACACTACAAAGGGCCTTAAATAATCCTGTTGACCTGGTATCCCCCACTCTATTCTACTTTTATGTTGGTACTTGAAGACGGTGAATCAGATCCTCTATAAAACCTAATACAATTGATATACCCCCTCATATTTTTCACCATATCTGAAGCATATCGGACTAAAAAAATTAAAGCTAAGACTATATTCGCGAATACTCATGATGCCCTGCTTTAGGTACAAAAACATACTAACTCGAACTCGTTGAAGTTCCCTAGTAAGAAATCTTGATCCGTAAAGGCTAGGGGTTTGAGCTCAAAGCCCACGAGCACTAAGCTCTCAGAATTATTCTAGACCTTACCATTAATTTGAACAGCTGATTTTTGAAATGTCACTATTCGGGTTAACATACGAAATGCTTCCTTAAAATTTCATCCCTTTGATGGCGAAGGTGCTGGAGGAAAAAAACTCTACCTCCTCCTGGCTCCTGCACAAACTGGGACAATATGAGTTTGAATCCCTTCTCACAGTAGCTCTGACTGAAGCTAGAGGAACCTTCTCTTACGGGAGTAAAACAAAACTCACTCCGAGCATATAATCTATTTCTCAGATTGTGGGGAGAGAGCTGGCCCATACCTTTCAAGAATCTCATAGCCATCTGCCTTACTTCAGGTGAATTATAAAACATAAGCACGATTTAGACTTCAAACAACCCTTACATCTTTGCTCTATAGCATGATCTATTAATAGACAAAGTAGAAACAACCCCTAAATGCCTGTGGCCTCGATTATAAGTATGGTGCACAACATAACAATAATCAAGACTGTACTAGACAAGGCTTGTGGACTCCTAGATTTTTGACTTGGCTCTGATACTAAGTCTGTCGCCCCAAAATAGGGTAGGGAACACTGGCACTCGATTCATGATTGATCGAGCATCTATATTACATCTGTAACTGTAATACTTAGGCCAACTAGGCCACCTATCACAATCAACTAAATAATAAACTGGACCCATAAGGTCTCAACAATATAGGAGTAAAACAATGGAAATGCAACCAAGGAAATTAATTGGTAACAGACAAGCAACAATAAGCCCACGAGGACACAAACTAAACAATACTGTACACACTATGTCTACAGAGCCTCTAAAGAGTAAGGCGGCGTGGTCGGAACGGGACTCACGATCTACCAATAAGCTGCATCAAACTCAAGCATAAATAACTAAGTCCTAGCTCCAAGAAAAGGAGCATACCAACCAACTGTTGATCTCACGAACTGCGACTGCAACTGGTAATCCCGGCCTCTGCCTGTACCTGCAGCACGAACGCAAGTCCCCGGCAAGGGGACGTCGGTACGAATAAAATGTACTGGTATGTAGGATGAAACTGTAACCATGAGATAAAAATGCCTGTAATAACTAACTTAGCACATAAAAATATAAATGATAAATATAACCTAAAACTCTGCAGCTTTGTAATTGGCGACAACTTACTATAACATAACTGAATTCAAGATAACTGAACCAGGAATAGGAATGGTAACAACTTTTGGAATCTTGGAAACTGAAACGCCTTATAATAACTCTATAATGAGATGAAAATGCTATTAAGAAATGCACAACAAAGAAGCTATAGTTGTTATGCCGGCGACTAGCAAACCGTAAATCCATATATAAAATTCGTACAGCGGTTTACCACACTTGGGTAAAATAAAAATATCTCCGGCCAATGTAACACACCGGGGTAAAATATAAAGATCTCTGGCGGTGTACCACACGGTAAAATAAAAATAAATCTTAATAACCATCATAAATGGAGCTAGCAGGCTCATACAAACTATCGAGAATACTGGAAACCGTAAAATGTGTTGATCATTAATTATAACTAGTAGTAGGATCTTACCATGACCCCTAATACTACAATTATGCCATACACATATAAGTCTTTCATTTTAGCACTTAAATACATACATATCTTTTGTAGATGAATTCTAGGGGATTCTAGAACTAGAATATCATAAAGTCATTTAAGACTCCAAGTTCTGATTTTAAACATCTCCTAGCAATTCTAACACAAGGAGCAAGAGGAATCCTTAACCTAACATTTTTATTAACAATCTTAGAATTCATTTCATGCTTTTACTCGTTTGACTTTCATACTTTTATATCAATAATTGTGAGCTTACCTCATTCATTGCACATCATATCACATATCGAATAAACATGAACAGGAAGAACCCCTTAACTTGTGTATCTCAAACCTGGAGATCTTTAATATACAAATGCTAGGAAACTGTATAGGGGCTGCCTTAAGATAAATAAAGACTAATAGTCCTGCTTCAGACAACGTGAGCTCGTGTGAAACATTGCAATATATGTGGAGCTTAGAAAAGCTTAGCACCATTATAAACAATTTAGATACTTCCAAGAAAAATAAAATCCTCTAAAACTTTAAAAATGTTAATCCAGCTCTTAGAACAAATAATCATAAGATAATTGTTTAAAAGGACGACAAAGAACTTCTCCTTAACTTGGTCACTATCTAAAAATATCTGATTCTATTTATTATCTTAAGGAGTTAACTTACTACTGGCCTTTCATTATCTTAACACAACTGAACATAAACAACTTTATTTATAACTCTTTTGCTAAACGTCTTTAGAACAGGGTAAATATTGCTAGCGATTTTCCTAATTCATTTACAATCGTAACACTTATCATCTAACTTAACAACCTTTATCTCTACTTTTTCGTAATCATCTTAAATTCTTTTCCAGACAGGATTCGTCATTCCCTACCTAATTTTTTACTCTCGTGTTCACTAATCCAGCAATTCTTGTATGCACTTACCTTCTTACTTAATTGCCAACCTTGTCTCTTAAACTCTTCTTTCTAATATTTTAACGTCGCTCAAAGGTTCTTGAAATCAACTATTGACAGAAGGCATATACCTCACATATTACCTTAAAAGGTCTAACATTTACTATTATCTCTCCTTTGCTACTAGCGACTCAACTTTTACACTTAGGTTAATTTCCTTACACATCTACAACTTTCAAGGAACATGCGACGTTTCTATTTAAAGCACATTCTCGGGAGGTCTAGATAACTCAAGAGTTTTAATAAACATATAGCGACTTTCTAAAGGCAATCCTTGCCGCTTTAGCGCGTAATTTGAATGGAAGCATAAACATATATATATATATATATATATATATTATGATTTTCGTCTAACATATTAACATAAAGATAATGCGCATAACCTGCAAATAAAGATACTCCCATATAAACATCCAATAGTTTACCCATTCGGGTTCTATCTTCCAAGTTTAACGTATCAATTAATTAAGAAATGTATTAATTAGTCTCTTAGCTTAAGGGAGAGGATCGAGAAGATTCTCATGGCCCTGGACACCTTAAAACATGAATATAAGATTGTAGGTAACTATTGTAGGGAAATTCCATTTTGTTACCCTTGTTAACCCTTATTAAGTTAGAAACCCAATTTCAACTATTAGGTTTGCCCGGCAGCGTCGTCGTCTTGCAATGTTTACCAATTTCTTACTTAGCCATAATGTGAAACAAGCTTTGAAACCACAAACACAGAATGTAAATTTAAAAGGACCAGCTCACGGTGCCCACGCCCGAGGGCTTCAGATTCAATTTACAACTATGACCATAATCGAATGCAATTTGCCCTCTCCGCTTTACATTCATGTGTTCCAACTCCTTAGAAAATACACAACTTAATACCAAGTAATTCTAAAAACTGGGAAGAACCATAATATTCTACTATAGAATCTACGGTACGGGAATGGTGGATTAATCCTCGGCATGAATTAGAGCTTGAAAATCAAGAGACAAGAGTGTCTTACATACCTTTTTCGGCGAGCTTTCTTGTACCGTTTCTTTGTATAAAAAACCAGAAATTTGGCCCCTTAAATTGCCGATTTATCACCAAGTGAAAAGGCTGTTTCCTTCCAATTTATCTTGCAAAAATGTTACATCAATATAAGCGGTCTTTATTAAATAAGGCAACATAGCATTTCTTATTCAACTTGTTTCTACAACTTTGCAGCGGAAAATAGAGGTAGGAAGTTACCTCTTTTCTCATAGAAAAACTCCACAAATATAGAGTATATTCTCGTAAAAACACAGCTATTCCAACCTTCAAAAACGAGCAGAACTTCAACAGCAACATACCAACAACGGCGGCCAACACCAACACCAACTTCTACCTTTAGCTAAGTTTTTAGGCAAATTCTAAGCAATTAGAAACACCTACCCTTGGCATGAGAATATTGTTGGATATAATATGAGTATTTTCCTCCAATCACTTCGCAGCAATCTTGCTGACCAAAACGCAGCAAAATAAAAACACAACAACTACAACAAGTCAATATACAAACCATAACTTTCTTCTAGTTTTCTTCAAAATTCATACACTTATTATAGATTTAAAAAAGAGGAAGTGACTTACTATTTCTTATGAACAATTCTAAATAATATGGAATTATACCAGTAGCTCTAAATAGTCCCAAATGCGCAGCAACAAAACTGCCAAAACGAAGCTACATGGCAGCAACGTAACTTCACTAGAATGTTGCCTTCACTTCCATCAGCTTTTGCTTGAGTTTTGACAGTGTTTTCTTGACGTATTTCCTCTTGGTTTCTAAGGCTTTGCTACTGGAAAATGAAATTATTTCGGAGGGCAAGCAAGAAGCTCAAACCTGGAAAATTTGAAAATGATTCTATAACTAAAAGATTAAAATATAAATGTGTTTGTAAGCGATTGTATGTCACTTCCCAATAGTTCTACTGTTAAATGCCTATAACTTTTTATTCCGAACTCCGATTGATGATTTATTTGATGTTATGAAAACTAGACTCAAAGACCTTTAATTTGATTGGTCGTGGGACTTCTAATTCATTATATACTAGGAGATATGGTTATTTAAAGTTGACCCTTACTTATGAACTTCGCATACTCTTTGTTTATTCCATTCGTACACATTTCCCTTGTCATCTACGATAAATATACAACCCATACTTCCCTTAACATAGCATACAAACATCAAATAATTACAAAAAAAAAAAAATTTAGGGTGTAACTTTGGATGTTACATGAGGCTCATAGATCAAGGTACATACATCCCGATGCCACCAAGATGTAGCGTGACCTACAGGAAGTCTATCGGTGGAATGGAATGAAGAAGGACATGGAAAAATTTGTGTGCTAAGTGTCCAAGCGTCAACAAGTAAAGGTTGAGCACCGAGAGCCAGGAGGTGTGCTTCAAGATATCATTATTCCTACTTGGAAGTGGGAAGAGATCAATATAGATTTCATAACAGGTTTTCCTCGCACTCGTTGGCAATATGATTCCATTTGGGTGTTGTAGGCAGTTGAAGCCAAGGCCGCTCATTTTTCTACCAGTCAAAACCACTAGTTCCGTGGAGGATTATGCTACACTATATATTCGGGAGTTTTTCCGACTTCATAGAGTGCCCATGTCCATCATATACGATAAGTACTCAATTTACACCTCATAGTTTTGGAGATTGTTTTAAAAAAGGGTAGATTTACTCGAGTCAGCTCGTACAACATTCCACCGTGGATGGTCAAGTGGAGTGGACAATTCAATCTCTTAAGGACATGTTGGGAGCATGATTTGACTTTAATAGTAGTTGGTATAATCAATTGCCTCTTATTAAGTTTGCGTACAATCATGATTACCATTCCATGTTCAAATAAATAGTTTCAAGCTCTCTATGGGCAGAGATATGGATCGCCTATTAGCTGGTTCAAAGTTAGTGAAGCTTTAATGATAGGACAAGATTCAGTCTATGAAGCAATGGAGAAGGTTCAACTCATATGGGATAGGTTGAAAATAGCGCAAATTATCCAAAGTTCTATGACGATGTGAGAAGGAAGGAGGCAGGTTTGAAATTGATGTTTGGGTGTTTCTAAAGGTGTCTCCCATAAAGGGTGATGAGGTTTGAAAGAAAGGAAATCTCAGTCCTCGTTACATGTTGGCCCTTTTCAGGATTGTGAAGCGGGTAGGTAAGGTGGCATATGAAATTGAGTTTTCCCTCGGGATTATTTTGTTATCCACCTTTTCTTGTATCACTCTTAACGAAGTGTTTGGGTGATCCAGCTCTAGATGTTCAGGTGGATAGTGTTGGTGTTAGAGATAGCCTTTAATGAGGAGGTTCGGTGAAAATGTGGATCGACAGGTTCGAAGGCTAAGAATCAAGGAAGTAGCTTCCATTAAAGTTTTATGGAGGAACCACCATATTGAGGGAGCTACGTTAGGAGAGAACTAAACGGACATAATGGCTACATGCAGACGTTTATTCTCTACCGACTCAACTTGAGGTATTAGTTTTCGCCCAAATACTTTATTTAGATTTCATGTTCAGTTCATGTGCCCAAGTTTCTTTTATGTTAAAGTATGTATCTATGGTTCATGAATTCACTTCAGTCCCACAACTAGTTTAGTTTGGAGGTAGTCATTCAGTTTGTTTTATGCTTAAAATGATTAGTATTTGAATATGATGATTGCATTCTCCGTTTTCTATGTGTTTTCCACATTCGAGGACAAATGCTCCCAAAGGGGGATGTATTGTAATACCACAGAAGTGTCTAAAGACTAGACGAGAAATTTGAAATGAGTTAGTACAGAAATCTAGAAAATTATCACAAAATGGGTCATGCAATGGATCGTTCATTCCACCAATGATCAAGTAGGAGGTGTTCGTGGTGAGGTGCAGCAGGGTCAAATTTGGGAGTAACGGGGTCAAGGACTGACCCGTGGTTTGATGTCACTAGTCATTGTTTGTGGTCGTGGAAAAGGCTGGTCCATAGTCTAGGAGGAAGTAACGAATTCGTCGGATGATTCATCGTGAGTAACAATGCATGGTAGTAGGTAACCATGGGAAGGAGTAGGAAAGTCAAAGTCGAGGTGACGAATGGAGCGACTCGTTGGAAGGAGGCACGCATCGTGGTGTGGCTCGTGGGAAGCCCCAGGTGTAGGTCATCGAAGTGGGGGAGGGGATCAATGGATCATCCTATTATGTAATGACTTGTCCTATTGAGTCGTGGGATTAGAATTTGAGAAGTTAGGAATTGGAAGGAGATGTAACGGACGGATACACGCAGGTCGTGGTATCATGGCACAACGCGTAGGATCGTTCATTGGCCCTGCTAATTCTAGAATTTTTATAATTCATTAAGGATATTTTGTCATTTCTAAGTCCTAGGGTCCTAAACTATGTCGCCTAAACTATGTCATTTAAGGATCGAAATGCAGCATTTTATGAGGGAAAAATCTATCCTAGGCTCATTCACATCCATGCATGCATATCAAAGGGGTTTAAGAGGTGATCAAGTTAAAGTTCTTCAAGCTTTCTTTCAATCTTCATTGTCCTTTCAAGGGTTAGTAAAATTAGATCTTCCCCAGGTATGTAGGGTTATGAATGAGTGAATCCATTCACACTCATGCCCAATCTCTCCCTAAATCATGAAACTCCTATGTTGATTCTATGGGGCTTTAACCCAATGCATGAAATTTCTAATTTACTAAAAGGGTATGATTTAAAGACGTTTCTATTATTGAATTATGATTCATGGGCAAGTTTTATGTTGTGTTCCATTAAAATCATGTTCCGAGCTTTATAAATTTAAATGCCTATTTATGAGAAGTTCATGAAAGTTAAGATTTATGATGAATTTTCATGTATGATAAGATATTAATGATGAAAAGAATGTTTTCAAGTTACCCATATTTATAATCATGTTTTCAAGTGAATTGAGCATTTTCAAGCATGTTAAAGTATTGGGCAATGCTCACATGTTCAAGTATAATTTATGATTTATGATATGGATTTCATGATTGACCGATTTATGACGTTGGCTGATTCATGGGCTCTTGATTCATGGGCTCTTGATTCATGGCTAAACATGTATGTAAATGGGGATCAACAATGTTAATGTCTATTTGGACCTGAATCTCTTGAATGATATTTATGATTTTCATAAAACCTAATGTGCATGCTTTTGGGAGCAGTGTCTAGCCCCAAGTAGCCCGGCATTCAAAAGACTATGCTGGTATCTCATAATTATGTGCCACCATAGTTTCATATTGATAGATCACAATTTTAATGGATCCCCTCTTTTGTGATATCACATATTGCACGTCCCTTGCCTGGCAAGCCTGGGACGTCTCTGCCCACTTGAGTGAGATAATTGGGGCATCATGTAAGGCTTTACCAAGAAGGTGTCGGTTATGACGAGTCCTCCCATTGTACTCTTGATTTATGCATTGTTATGTTCATATTATTTTGGCTCAAATCACATTAAATGAAGCTTTGTTCTCCTATTATTATAATTATGATTGATTTATGAATGTTTTGAAAACCTTGAGCCTTATATTAAATTATGATATTTATGTTATGAGCATGTTGTCCTACTTTTATGCACTCTTATGTATTTAAAATTTCAATTTTACTTACCTTGCATACATGGTACATTCCACGTACTAACCGTATACTTTATGCTGTAGCATTTTATGATACAGGCTCCGATCTTCATACCCAACATTGTCATTAGCTCTTTCCCGGAGTTAGCATCTAGTTCATTGGTGAGTCCTCATCCTCTGAGGACCAATTTATATTAGTTATCCTTTATGTTTAGTTTTTCAGACTTGTCAGGTTAGTTGGGGGTGTTGTCCCATCAATCGATCAGATATGTTAGAGGCTTTCAGACTATATGTAGTATCCAGCTGTCATGTATGAAGTGCATTCCGTTTTTCATGTTATGTCATGATTATGCTTCTGCTATGTTATTATGTTGAGTATTCCGGCTTATTTGATTGAGTTAGATGTATGTTCATGTCATGGATCGACTTGTAGTCTCTCGGTTCTCCTTCTCTCGTGTTGCGATCCGAGTCGACATTCAGGTCCTGACAGAGAGGTTCCCCCATCTAACTCCAAAATTAGAGGGAGGATCATTCTCATGATCATAAATGCTTATATCTTGAAAGGATTTCAGAGAAGGTACTTGCTAGCTAGGAGAGAGCGAATACTTGTCTCAAAAGCACGACGAAGATTGTAGGCTCTTACTTCTACTTAGAAATTAAAGCAACATGTGTGGGACCTTTCCAATGAAAAAATTTCCAAGAAAAAAGGCCATCTCCGTAGTGACACAGTGGTGAATCCGAAATGACATGCGGGACCTTTCAATGCTTACTGTATGGCCATTGTCACAAGGAGTGGCGAGATTGTGCAACCTATTGATGTTTGAGGTTGAAGATGGTACGGTGGAGAATGAGTCCAAAATTGTGATTATGTTTGATGACCAAGAAGAGAGGACTAAATGCCTTGTGTTCATAAGGTAGTAGAGGGTTGATCTGAAAATCCATTATGTTAGGAGGTTCATAAAGATAATCTAGTTTCCCTATAGGAATGAGGGAAGGCCAAGTGAGGAGTAGAAGACTTTGCAAAATATTTTCCTCCGTCTATCCCTCCATTTCCATAATGAATTACTCAACAGGCTCTGGATGCAAAAGTAACAAAGAAAGTTGAGTGGATTAAAGAGGCAATACTCTGGGTACCGTTCATTGATCCCATCAAAGAGATGCTCGATAATGTTAAGTATTTGAAAATTATGTTTACACTTAAGCATGAGTTTTAGCTTAGTTTTCAATTCATTTAGATGAATTTTATGCATTTTTTTTCCTTTTATGTGCAGGTATCTGAGTTGAAAAGAAAGAACATGAATTGGAATAAAAAGGATGAATTTGGGAGAAAACTGACACTCAACTGGAGGACAACAGCGAAATGCCGGTCAATTAAAAGAAATCAATAGTTTGAGGAGAAAATGCAACCGGCGACATCAACCAGCAACTCGCCAGTTCCATCATCGACAGATATTGGATCTTGCTGTATCAAAGAAGAAATTGATCGGCGGATCGGGGATGGAAACTGGGGAACCACTTATGGAATCACTGAAATGTCTTGGAAGGGCACTACTTCACAGAAGAAAATGAATAGCAGCACACGAATTGCAACTAGTGAACCTCCGGTTCCGTCGCAAGTGGAAAAATACCAATTATGTCTTGCACTGAAAAAAGAGGAGATTGGTTTCCATATTTTTGCATACAATAATAAAAGAAAGTACTATGTACATATATTTTTAACATTCCTTTTTCTTTGTAAAGAAAAAACCCCATTGGAGAAGAAATTTGATTATTGCTCTCTCCTATTTTTATCTTCTTACTTAGCAAGGTATAACCGTTGTTGTAGACATATTTTGAGTTTGATTTTTCTTTCTCTTAGTAATGAAATCATAGAGTTTATTAATGAATATGTTCTTTAATTTCTTAATTATGAGTAGCTAAATCATTAGTTAGAGGTCTATGATGATGGCTGTTTAATTAGATTAGGTATTGCTAGATTTATCTTAATATTCCTTAATTAGTGCAAATCTGTTGAATTCTCTTCAAATTATAATTAGTTCATCATAGTTACAAATATGGGTTTGGTTTTATCACTTTATTTTGTCTTGTAAAAGAAGAATTAAGTATTGAGGTAGAATTTAATAGTGGGAATGGATGTGATTGTGTAGGTGTTGGGCTAGAAATAGCCCAAACCTATATTCATAATCCTAATTAGTGGTTGATGGCTAGAATATTTCAGCTACTAACCAAAACTATATTGGGCTAATTGAATTGTGTCTTGAGGTTCGAAAGGACTCGAGAAAAAGGCACCCAAGAGGTTGAAAAAAATCGGGCTCCATCTCGTCCAAGGTTATTTACACTTATTCGCAATAATTTGATGATCTAGCATATCCTCATCTGATTAACAGCCCATCGACACCACACCTCTAGTCTTTACTTATCATTGTGTCTCAATTTTTGTTATTTTGCTATTTTAACTAGCCGAGTTAGAATCCACAATATTATTGAATTCATTTTCACCCAAAAATTTACTGTTTTATTTCCCTTGATCTGGTAAAAATTAATTCAAATTTCATAAACAACGCTTGTGCAAATCATTCACTAGTCTCTGTGGGATTCGACTCTAACATCAGTTGGGAATATTTGTTTTGAGAAACGACCATATACGCTCTCTCATCAAGAGGGGTGTAGTTAGGATATTATCAAAAATGTTTCCATTGCTGGGGACTAGGTCTTAATATCCTTGAGTTGTTTGCTAATTTTAATTGATCTTTCATCTTAGTTGTTTGACTTTGTTCTTGTTGTTGGTAATTAGGGTGAATTCACATAAGCTAACACTCGCAAGCAAGAGATAGTTTGGTTGAAGGAAACATGGAGCATGATGAGGATAACCTCGTTATGCCTAAGGTTGCAGGGGAATTCGCCTACCAACAACTGTGGAGAATGCAATGTTTCACGTCACTAATATGATGTTACACTTATTGCAGATGAAAGGTATCTTTTGGGGGTAAATTGAGTGAGGATGCGAACCGCCATTTGAGGAATTTCTTATAGATTTTCCAGCCTTTTAGCATAACAAATATAAGTCAAGAGTCTATTAGGTTGAGGCTCTTTCCATTCTCCTTAACGGGAGAAGAAACTATGTGGTTGGAAGAGCTACCTCTGGGTTGTATTACCTCATGGAAAGAGTTGACTAAAGAATTGTTGGATCATTTTTTCTCTCCCTCAAAGATGTTGCAGCTAAGGGATGATATTACAAACTTTAGAAAAGGGGCGGATGAGCCTTTGCATGAAGCATGGCTGAGATTCAAGAAGAAAGTGTCTCTTTGCCCCAACCATGGTCTCCCCGATGGAATGCTCCTTCAAAGGATTTATCGTTCTCTAGACTCCATCAATAAATCTGTGGCCAATATTCTATCTGGAGGATCAATCATGGATCAGACGTATAGTTTAGCTAAATCCCTCTTGGATAGAATTACATAGACAAATAGGGCATGGCATACGGGGTGACTAATGTATCGCCACATGATGTTGGCTCTAGTGTGCTAACAACTGAAATGAGAAAAAGAGATGAAAAACAATATGAAAATCTTGCTAAAATGATGACTTAGCTAGAGCTAATGACTAAGCATGTGATGGAAGCTAGGCCTAAAGTTGTAAATGTTGTAGAAATGAAAGGTCCAATACATTTTGAAGGGGAGTCGTCGCCACCACGATATGAAGGGGAGTGCCAATATATGAAAAATATAATGGGGGGTTCTAATCCCGGGTATCAAGGGACTAATCAAGGCCCTTGATTCCTAGGGGAAGAGAACTAAGGTTGGAGGAATCGTAATGCACAAGGGTGGCCCGATTGAAATGAGAAATGGGCTAATAGGGAGTAAAATTGTGAGGGGGACTGCTATCATCATAGCTCGAATCCGTATGTTCCCCCTCTTAAAGATGAGAACGCCCAAGCTCAAACAAGTGTGAGCGATGAAGGGAATTCAAAACTTGAAGAAATATTAGTAAAGGTTCTCAAGAAAGTTGAATCAAATAACAACGGGGTCAAGGAACTAAAAGGGGAGGTGCCTAACATTTCCCAAATGGTGAGTTCACACTCAGCTTCCATCAAGCATTTGGAAGCCCAAATGAACCACTTATCCTCTCAAATGAACCCTCGAATGAAGGGAGCACTTCCTACTAATGCAATGCCAAAACCCAAGAAGGATAGTCAATGCATGGCCATTGTCACGAGGAGCGGTAAGATGCTTGGTGACGCGGGAGTTAAGCCCAAGGAAGTTGTTACCCCTAAGGCAAGTGATGCAAAAGAATCAGATGCAGTGCCCCAACCACCAATTAGTTTTGATAATGTTGAGGATGAAGGTTAAGGAGATGTTGATGAGATTCCCTCAAATGATGAAGAAGGAGATATAGGCATGAAGGCCTCAAGTGAGAAAGAACAAGATCCAAGAGTTCCACCTCCTTATCCACAGCGGTTGGCTAAGGAAAAAAGGATGATCAACTTAGCAAGTTCATCGACATGGAGGATGCTTTACTTCAAATGCCTGGGTATGAAATGTTCATGAAAGAACTGTTTAAGAAGAAGAAGGTTGTAGATGTTGCATTGTGACCCATGCTTGATTTTATTCTATTTTGTAAATAGTATATAGTGATCAAACTCCAAGGATTTTCTTCATAGTACGGTTCTTTCTCAAGGAGCATTTTCTGTTTCTTTTCCTTTTTAATTATCGAATAGGGTTGACATTTCCAATGATAGATTGTGAGGCAACTCTCTTAAGGGAAAAGGCCATGTCTTTCTTTGAGTCTTTTGTGGAGTTGTTTTGAGAGGTACCACAAAACTTTTCGGACATGGCATGAAAATGAAAAAAATTGGCATTTGAAATTGGAAATGTAGCACTCTCTTGTCATACAATGTAGATTTCCTGTTTGTCTTGTGAATTGTCATGTTCTCATGTCTTGAATCTAAATCTTGTGATGATAATGACTTGTGTGGAATCTGTGGGTGTGATGCCTTGTGTTGTAATGATCTTTGTGAATCTCATGCATATCTTCTTGTCTAGAACTTGCCCTAAGTGTGACCCAAGGAAAAATCCTAGATGTAACTGCACTTAGAACAGGTTTTAAGACTTTCATTCGACTAGTCACTCTACCCAAAATGACCTCCGAAAATGTCTTCCTTTTCTAGCCAATGTTGAGCCTTTTGGACTATTTATTCTTGGATACCACATTACAAGCCAATGTCCCCTTTTTGAACCCCTCTTCTTAGCAATCATCCTCCCTAATTTTTAATGGTAAGAGAATGAGAATAATGGGGATGAAAGCCCAAAGACATAGAGAGAGATAAGAAAATAAGTGAGAAATAGGCAAAGAGCTTAAGTTTGGGATTTTCAAGAAGGGGGGAAATATGAAAAGCCTAAATTTGAGGTAGAACCAAATTGTGAGGGGGAAAAAGGAATGAAATGGTGAGTTGAGAAACCTTAAGGCGTCAAAAGAGAAAAGAAAAATGAAATGGTGTTATCTCTTTCTTAGACAAGGCCTAATGTGATAGCCAAAGGAGCTACAAGGACGGTCTTCTAGAAATAGAAGAAGAAAATGGTTGAAAAAGGAGGAATAAAGTATAGTGATATAAAAAGTTAGTTGGTAAGGGTTAAAGTGTTCACATAAAGGCATTTGGGAGGTTCTGGCCACTAGAGCTAAATAATTGTCCTACCATTACCCCTGACCTTCATCATAACCCGCAAGTCCTAATTGATTTTGAGTATAGTTGCTCTACATTAGTAGCAAATTACACGAAGGGCAAGCCTATGGGTGAAGTCATGTGCATGAAGATTTCTTTTGGGAGAGTGAGTGTGATCATCTTTTTCTATAATCTCTTATGTGCGCATTGATCCATGATAAAGAAAAGGGATTCTCTCTTGTAGTTAGTGGCATCATTTCCTTTTGAGGACACACTTACATTGAGGTAAAGGTGTGATGGAGGCATGAGTAGTGAGCTCTAAGGCCAATTTTTTATGTGCAGTGTTTATGAATTGAGATGCTATATGTATTTTATTGGATAAGTTATGCCCTTATTTTACAAAATGAAAGCATTTGTGAACCATGCCTTTGTAATGTGGTTGCTTATTGAAGCTTTTCCACATTTTTAGGGGGAAATTGCTTCTCTTTTTCTATGACTTGGTGAGTATTTATGGGTTGTCATAGGTTAAGTGGTCATTGATGCATAAACTCTTATGGAGTGGAATGTCATTCCTTTTGCTCGACTGATAAGAATTGCATTACTTGAGGACAATCAATGCTTCAAGTTTGGAGGTTTGATGATTTGGTAATTAACCAACTCATTAGGATCTTAAGAATGAGCTTTAGCTTAGTTTTAAAGTTATTTAGATGAATTTTATGCCCTTTTTTCCTTTTTATGTGCAGGTATCTGAGTTGAAAAGAAAGAGCATGAATTGGAGTAAAAAGGATAAATTTAGGTGAAAATCGGTGCTCCACCAGAGGACACAGGCGAAATGTTTGTCAATTGCATAAAACCACTAGTTTGAGGAGAAAATACAACCGGCGGACCGCGGACATCAACCGGCGACTCGCCGGTTCCATCATCGATAGATGTTGGGTCTTGCTGTACCAAAGAGGAAAGTGATCGGTGGATCACAGATGGAAACCGGTGAAAAACCAATGGCATCTCTAAAAGGTCCTTGAATGACACTGGATCGTGAAAGAAAATGAACGGCAGCTCGCGGGTTGCAACCGGTTAATCGCCGGTTCTGTCGCAAGTGAAAAAATAGCTTAACAGGGGAAATTATGTCTAGCACTGAAAAAGAGGAGATTGATTGCCCTCTTTTTATATATATTCTAGAAGTAAGTACTCTGTACATATCTTTTTGTACATATCTTTTGAACATTCCTTTTTCTTTGAAAAGAAAAAACCCCATTGGAGAAGAAATTTGAATATTTCAGTCTCCTATTTTCATCTTCTTCCTTAACATGGTATAACCATTGTTGCAGAAATATTTTGAGTTTGATTTTTCATTCTCTTAGTAATGAAATCATTGAGTTAATTAATGAATATGCTCTCCAGTTTCTTAATTATGAGTAGCGAAATCATTACCTAGAGATGTGAGTGATGGGTGTTTAATGTTACACCCCGTAAATTCATGACATGTAGATGGCCTATTCGCATGTTGGTTAAGAGTTTTAGAATACCATATGTGCGGGAAAAGGGCCCGGGGAGAGACCGGACAAGCACCAAGTCGGCGCGTCGCAAGGAAAATGCGATATATATAAATCGCATTCGACGAATGCGACTTATAGGTCTCAACTATATAAAGCCTCCAACTTCGGTTTTTACCTTCATTTCATCATATAATTTCCAGAGAACATGAAGTAAAATAGGGATAACGAGGATTCCTTATAATATTCATCCGATTACGCCGTCAAATGCGGTCCAAACTCAAATTAACTCCAGATACCGAGGTATTAAGCAGTAAGGAGCATTC
>JACEIK010001336.1:250777-261935 GCA_018107945.1 Datura stramonium
AACACTTGAACTTGATAATTCGCTGAACCAGTCCCTGTGGGTTCGACATTCCAGCTCTTAAAAAGGGCCACTATATTACTTGTACGACCCGTACACTTGCGGGCAACATCAGTTTCCTCATGACATTAATTTGTATCCAATGCACTTCTCACACTTAATAATTGATATTAACACCTTATTTCCATGAAATTCATCAAATTCGGGTCTATCCACATATCTAGGACAATTTCAAACTTAGCTTGAAAGTGTGAGGCATTACAATATCTCAGCTCACAATGGAAATAACATTCATACAATCATACATTGATTGGTGGTGATTCTTCTTGCCACAAGTGTTGGAACGGTTCATGCCACACCATCACGAGTCGTACTAAGACTTGTTCTTAGGGGAAATTCCAGTTTTTATACTGCTTCATACACTATATCTGGGGTCTGGTCTTAGAGAATTTTGGTGTGTTACACTAGCAAATTTGATTTCTCCCTTTAGGCATGCAAGACTACTTTAAAAAATTCTATTGCCACATCAATGTCTAGGTTGGTCTTTGAAAAAATGTGTGATCTTCTAGTTGAGCTAGAACACTGAGTGTATTGGGCTATTCAAAAGTTGAATATCGATATGAAGGTTGCGGGAGAGAAAAGTTTTCTACAACTCCATGAGCTTGATGAGCTCTACTTCAACGCATATAAAAATGCCAAGTTATACAAGGTGCAGACAAAGAGATTGCATGATAAGTGAATCCAGCCTCGTGAATTTAGGGTGGGATAGATGGTGTTTTTGTACAACTAAAGGTTGATGTTGTTTTGGGGTATGCAAAGGTCGAACTGGTCAGACCCCTTTAAGATTCTGAATGTGACTGCGCATGGCGCAGTTGGTTGAAGCCCTTAGAGTTTGACAGGACATTCCTGGTTAATGGCCAATTGGTGAAGCACTACTATAGAGGAGAGTTTAATAGAAGGAAGATTTCAATTTCCTTGAAAGGGGAATAAGAAGTCCTACATCATTCCCTGATGTTAAATCAGGCGCTATATGGGAGGCAACTAGTGAAAGTCGTGCCATGACTATAAATAAAACGCTTGGAGGGAGGCAACCCATCATTCAGATGCATTTTTTTTGCAGAGACAAATAGAGAACTTGAGGAGTATGAATGTGGAAAAAGAAAGATGAAAAGAAAAAATTAACTATGGGACGTACTGCCTGGTGTGGCGCGCCAGGTTAAAAACTTTGGAAATTTTTTGTTTCAAGTTGGCATATTTCCTACTCCGCCACGCCCGGTGTCAGACATTATAAAAAAAAATTCTTGGGCAGTATGGCAAAGTGACTAGCGCGCCACTTCAGATCCCAGAAGTTTGAAAAAAAAATTTCCCAGAGTTTCACGTGTAGGGTGGTTCATCACGCCAAGGGGTGTTCGGGTGAATTTATTTTCTTTGCATCTAAGGGTTAACCCGACCTAAGACACTAAATTAATTTAAAACTCTGTTCCCCACCCATTACTTTTATTTTGCACTCATTCCCTCTCTCTAAAAATAAAACGAAACACACAACTCCTTCTCTATCTAGTTAGGCTATAACTCCCCATTGTGGTCTTCTCCAAAGCTTGGTGAAATAAGATTCTCCACTTCAACTTAGTAAATTTCTCTTCTACTTTAGTATTATCTTCTGTGAAAGCATGCTCACCCATTCTTTCTTCTTCCCTAACTAGAACCATGTCTAACATTGTTAGGCATCAATCTTGAATTTGACCATTAGGTCCTCCGTGACTTCAATCCAATAGATTTAGTATAATAGTGTTTTATTATTGCTTGGGTCTGTGGTATGGTTGATTTTTGAGTTGTGCGTATGGAGAAAAGGTATGAATGGGTTGCAGTGGTTTTTCATGAAATTCTTACAGTTGAAGTACTATTGTGGAGGAATATGTCTCATAAACTGTGTGATTTTAGAAAATGTTGGGAATTGGAAATTACAAAAATTCATTGTTGTTGAATGTTGAGAAAGAAAAAAAATGTTGTTTTGGATGTACATTGTGAAAATCCTCCACACATGAGTTGTTGTGAATGGTGAACTGGTAAAAAGTTTGGAGTAGCTAGTTAAAGCACTCTTTTGAGAATGAAGGTGAAAATTTTTGGAAAGTTGTAGAAAGGTTCATTAATTTGACAAATGAATTATTGTGAATAAGAATTGTTAATGTGGTAGCTTATTTTGTTTGACATGATAATGGAGGAAGTCTGAGTACCCTATTTGACAAACTTTTTCCACCATGCTAGTGAATTATGTGTGGGGTTGTTTTACGTCTCATACACTTAATTAGTTGGCCATGATGTTCATGACCTAATTTTTCTATGTTGTTTGTGGTTGGAAAGTACTATGTCTTTAGAAACAAACAAAGGAAAGCAGGTAGCTACCTCAAGTAAAGATTTCAAAAGACTAAGGAAAGGATTCGCACAGAGTTCATCAACCCAACCATCACCCCCTATTAGGAGGTTCGAAGCACAAGCTATTGAGGAGTACAGCCTAAAATTGTCTCGATTGTGTACTCATGCAACATGGTAAAGTTATATCCTATACTTCAAGGCAGCTGAAAGTCCATCAAAAGAACTATCCGACTCACAACCTCGAGTTGGCAGCGATAGTATTTTTCTTGATGATTTGGAGGCACTACCTATACAGGGTCCATATGGATGTGTTTACGGACCACAAAAGCTTAAAGTACGTGTTTGCCAAAAGGATATGAATCTACATATGAGGTGGTGGTTGGAGCTTTTGAGGGATTATGATATGAATGTCCTTTATCATCCTGACAAACCTAATGTTGTGGCAGCCGCTCTTAGAAGGCTTTCATTGGAGAGTGTGTCCCATGTAAATGAGGAAAGGAAAGATTTAGTGAAGGATGTGTATCTGCTTGCACAGCTAGGAGTCCATCTTGTTGACTCGACGGATGGAGGTGTTATTGTTTAGAATAGATCAGAATCTTCCTTGGTGACCGAGGTCAAATCTAGGCAAGACGAGGACCCTATTTTGGTATAATATGAAGGAAGCCATTAAGAATCAGAAGGTGGGGGTCCTCTCCCAAGGGGGAGATGGCGTGCTATGATATCAAGGTTATTTGTGTGTTCTGGGTGTTGATGATTTAAGAGAGCGGATGTTGCATGAGGCTCATAGTTCCAGATATTCTATTCATCTAGGTGCCACCAAGATGTACCGTGACCTAGGGGAAGTCTATTGGTTGAATGGCATGAAGAAGGACATAGAAGAGTTTGTGGCTAAGTGTCTGAATTGTCAATAGGTGAAGGTTGAGCATCAAAGACCTAGAAGTGTGCTTCAATACATTAGTATCCCTACTGGGAAGTGGGAGGAATTGATATAGGATTCATTACAGGTTTGCCTCGCACTCATCGATAGCATGACTTTATTTGGGTGGTTGTAGACAGATTGACTAAGGCAACCCATTTTCTACCAGTCAAAACTATCGATTATGTGGAGAATTATGCTAAGTTATACATTCAAGAATTAGTTTGGTTGCATGGAGTGCCCTTGTCCATTATATCCAATAGAGGTACTCAGTTTACCTCCCAGTTCTAGAGATCATTTCAAAAGGGACTTGGTACTCAGGTCAAGCTTAGCACAGCATTTCACCCGCAAACAGATGGTCAGGCGGAGCAAACTATTCAGGTGCTTGAGGATATGTTGAGAGAGTGTGTGATTGATCTCAAGGGTAGTTGGGATGATCATTTGTCTTTCATTGAGTTTGCATATAACAACAATTATCATTCCAGCACTCAGATGGCTTCGTTTGAGGCTCTCTATGGGTAGAGATGTAGATTGCCTATTGGTTGGTTTGAAGTCGGTGAAGCTGTGATGATAGGACCAGATTATGTCCATGAGGGTATGAAGAAAGTTTAGGTTATAAGGGACAGGTTAAAAATAACTCAAAGTCGCTAAAAGTCCTATGCGGATGTGAGGAGGAGGGAGCTTGAGTTTGAAGTTGATTATTTAGTGTTTCTGAAGGTATCTCCCATGAAGGGAGTGATGAGATTTGGAAATAAAGGGAAATTCAGTCCCCGTTATGTTGGACCATACCGAATTGTGAGATCTGTTTTCAAGGTAGCCTATGAGTTGGAGTTGCCCTTAGAATTGGCTTCAGTTCTTCCAATTTTCCATGTATAGCTCTTAAAGAAGTTCTTGGGTGACCCAGCTTTGGTTGTTCCGGTGGAGAGTATAGGTGTGAAGAATAGCCTTAGTGATGAGTTGGTAAGTTACCTACTCATTAGGTTCTAAAACTTAAGTTTTGCTTAGTTCTTGAGTTGATTATCTTGATTTTATTCCCCTTTTGCTTTTGTTGTGTGCATATGACTAAATGTGAATAAAAGAGCAAAAATTGAGCAAAAAGAAGGGAGTGAGAGGAAATCAACGATCCATAGTTGAAAATCGGCAAAACGCCGGCCAAAGGCCGAACATCACTACCTCTGAGAAATAATGACATCGACGGTTCATGGATTGCTAGCGGCGATTCGCCGGTCCAGTCGTCGAAAGACACCTAAAGTTCTAGAAAATAGCTTGAAGAGCAAGCGGTTCACGGATTGGCATTGGTGAAATGTCGGGTGAACCGCCGATATTCACTGGAATTTAGTAAGGACTCACAAAAGATATACGGTGGTCCACAAATTGGAACAGGTGAACCACCGGTGTCTCCGTCCATTCAAAAATAATGCTCAGGGGTATAATCATCCAACACTAGAAAAGAGATAAAAAGTTCCCTACTTTTCAGAATATAAATAAAAGATAATGTTCTTTGCACCAAGAGGAGAAGAAGAGATAGAAATAGAGATATTGAGAGAGAGCAGAAAGCACATGCAGTTCTCAATTCATTTGCCTTATTTNCAAGAGGAGAAGAAGAGATAGAAATAGAGATATTGAGAGAGAGCAGAAAGCGTATATCACATCATTGTTTTCCTTTTTAGTAGCAGAACATTTTATTAATTGAAGTAGGGAGATTTTGATTGGTAAATTCGGAAAAAGTACTCTGCTCTATTTCTTCTTTGTACTAGTAAGTTTTAGCTATTGTTGGAGATTATATTCAAAAGTTTATTATTCCACTGTTCATATTAAATTCAATGAAGCTATTGATGAATGAAGCAATTCATGAGTACCTAAATCATTAACTAGAGGTGTGTGATGATGAATACTTAATTAGATTGGGTATTGCTAGAGTCATCTTTATATTTTTCAAATAAGAGTAAATCTATTAGATTCTCTTCAATTTATAAAGGAAGGTCCATTGATTGTAATATGGGTCTATTTATTCTTTTTTGATTGTTGCTTGTAAAAGAATAATTAAGTATTGGAAGAGAATTTAATAGTGGGTGGATAAGAGATTGTGAAATTGGGCTAGAAATAGCTGAAATTGCATTCTCATTCCTTATTAGCAGCTAATAGTTAGAAATTATTGCAATTGCTAATCCAAATCAAATTGGGTTGAGCTAAATCGTAACTAGAGGTTTGACAAAACTCTAGTAAGAGGTAATTAGAAGGATGAAAAGCTATAATTACAAACATTCTGAGATTATCTACACTTATTGAACTCAGAAGAAGACCTGACATGTCCCAATCTAGTTAGTATTTCATCTTCACCGCACCTCTAGTATTTCACACTCTTGTTGACAACTTAGCTGATCTTGTTGTTTTATTTGACAAATTCACCCTATAAATTCACTGAAAATTTTAAATCCCCCATTTTATTTGTTTTATATTAAATCTATGTGGTGCAAGGTAACGTCAATTTCTCAACCGACACTTATAACTATCATTCCCTGGTCTTTGTGGGATTCGACCCCTACACTCATCAAGTTACTTGTTTTGATAATTCAGCCGCATATATTCTTTGCATGAAGGATATATTTTGGATGTTATAAAAAATGGGGTCGTTGCTGGGGACTAGCGCTTGATATTCTTGTGTTGATTGTTATTTTGAAATAGTTTTATATCACAGCTACTTGATGTGAGTTTGTTGTGTTGTTAGGATCTCATAACCACATAAGTCACCACTCTCAAGTAAGGGATAGCTCAGTGGAAGGTAACATGGAACTCGAGAATGATAATCCGGTGATGTCAGAAGTTGCGAGAGCCATTCGCCTAGCATCGACGGTAGGGAATGCAGTATTTCATGTCACAAGCACAAAGCTCCACTTGTACAAAAGAAGGGGCTCTTTGGTGGAAAACCAAGCAAAGACGCGAATCAACATTTTAGAATATTCTTGAAAATATGATAGCCCTTCAACATAACAAATATCACTCAAGCGCCAATCAGGTTGAGACTCTTTCCTTTTTCACTAACGGGGGAGGCAACAATGTGGCTAGAGGAACTACCTCCGGGATGTATTACTTCATGGAAGGAGTTAACCGATGCCTTCTTGGACCGCTTTTTCCCTCAATCAAAGATGCTTCAGCAGAGGGATGATATTTCAAATTTCAGGAAAGAACCGGGAGAGCCTTTGCACAAGGCATGGTTAAGGTTTAAAAAGAAGGTTGCTCTTTTCCCAAATCATAGATTGTCGGATGAAGTGCTTCTCCAAAACTTCTACAGGGCCCTTGATTTAATCAACAAGTCTGTGGCCAACAACCTAGCTGGTGGCTCTATTATGGATCAAACATATGGGTTGGCCAAAGCCCTCCTAGACAGAATGCCAAAGACCAATAGGGCTTGGCATACAAGAAAACAAATATGTCCACTCATGAAATCAACTCAAGTGCATTGGCTGTTGAGTTCCAAAAAAAGGATGAAGAGCGAGATGACAATATTTCCAAGTTGATGACACAATTAGAATTGATTAAAAAACACATGATGGGAGCACGACCCAAGGTGGTGAATGTTGTGGGAATGCAAGGTCCCTTACAATATGAGGGAGAGTCATCACCGCCAATATATGAAGAAGAATGCAAATAAATGGGCAACTAGATGGGAGGTCCTCGACCTAGATTCCAAGGAGAAAAGCAAGTCCCATGGCGCCCAAGGGATGACAACCAAGGTTGGAGAAATCGTGAGCCACAAGAATCGCCCAAAAGGAATGAAAGATGGGGTAATAGAGAGCCAAACCTAGAGGGTGATCACTATCACCGGAGTTCAAACCCATATGTGCCCCCTCCAAAGATTGGGAATCCCCACAATCAGCCGGGTGTGAGCGATTCGGGTAACTTAAAAATTGAAGAAATGCTATCAAGAGTTTTGAAGAACATTGAGTTGATCGAGAGTAGGGTTAAAGAATTAAGAGGAGAGGTGTCTAACCTTGAACAAACAGTAAGTTCACATTCCACATCCATCAACCATTTGGAGGCCCAAATGAATCACTTGTCTGCTCAAATGAACACTCGGATAAAGGGAACACTACCTAGTGACACAATTCCTAATCTAAAGAAAGATGGTCAATGCATGGCTATTGTAACTAGGAGTGGCAAGGTAATTGGAGAGTCCCCGGTGAAGCCTAAAGAGGTTGATAACCCGAAATTAGATAAAGAAGATGAAGTCAACAAAACGCTAATGATTCCAAGGAATGAAGAAAAGATTGATGAGGAAGGAGAGGGAAAGGATGATGAAATCCTCTCACATGCTGATAATGTTGAGGTGGGCATGAAGGCCCTAATTGACGACAAGGTTTAATCAAGAATCTCACCTCCTTATCCACAATGGTTGGCGAAGAAAAAGAAGGATGACCGGTTCAAAAAAATTGTTGTCATGTTTAGAAAATTGTTTGTAAATATACCGTTAGTGGATGTTCTACTCCAAATGCCCAATTATGCAAAGTTTATGAAAGAATTTCAAAAGAATAAAAAGGTGGTTGATGCATGTAATGGGGAGAAAATGCACCACTGTTGTACGGTGATGATGAGTAATCTTACTCCCAAACGGGAGGACCTAGGAGCTTTCACAATCCCATGTACAATTGGGATATGTGTGTTTAAAAAAGCCTTATGAGATCTTTACTCCAATATAAATTTGATGCCCCTGTTCATTTTCAAGAAATTAGGACTCAGAAGCACAAAACCGACATCGATGAGACTGCTCATGGAAGATAGGTCAATAAAACGACCTGTGGGGGTGTTAGAAGATGTGTTGGTGAGAGTGAACAAGTTTATTCTACCGGCTGATTTTGTTATTTTGGATTGTGAAATGGATGTAGAGGTTCCCAATATTTTGGGAAGACCATAGTTGGCTACGGGGAGAGCCGTGGTGGAAGTGGAGCTTGGAGAGCTAAAATTTCTAGTTTGAAGTGAGGAGTTCACCTTCAAGGTGTATCCATCAGCTAAAACTCCCCCTGAATGCAAGGTGGTTGGTGTGTTGCAAAATGAAGAGGAGGACAAGGGGTTGGAGCTAAAGGAGATGGAGTCGGATGATGACCTATCAGAAAAGAGTTATTGAAAATAGGTCTACGTCGTGCCACAATGTTAACTAAGATGCTTCTTGGGAGGCAACCCAAGTGTTTAGTGAATTATTTAATGTCGTTGTTGCTTTTGTTTTTTTAGGAGCTGTGAAGTGAGAAACAAAGGGAGAAACAAACCATGAAGAGAGGAATGGCACGGAACTGGTGAGCCACCGGTCCAGAAGCACGAACTGCTGATGAAGGCGAGTACAAAACAAAAGGCTGGGATTTGGATCAGGGAACCAGCGGACCCATCGGCGAACGACCGAATTAAAACCGTGGACCGTCGATGGGTTTCTGATCTAAGACAGAGGACCTAATGCTCGGACACACAAGTGGCGAGTAACCGGCGGATCATCAATTCCATCCGTGAACAGCCGGTGGATCGTTGTCCAAGAAATAAATAACTGGGAACAAAATACATGGCATAGGAAATTAAAGCGCCGGAACACCGGTGTGATTCAGTAAACTGCCGATGAAACGCCGGTCTAGGTATAAGTTTGTTTCAAAATGGAATTTAAAGAGCGGGCCCAAAAAAATCCAAATACCTGATCAACCACCCTATTCTGCAAATATTCTCCTAGTTCCCCTTTTTTCACCATTTTTCCATTCAATTTTTGTCTCTCCATTACCCAACATTCCCATTTCCCTATATTCCTCTATTTTCATCCTTTCCAATTTCCCACCTTTCCACCTTCCCACTTCCCACCAACACACCCACATTAAACTCTCCACCTCCCCCTAAACCTATCAAAATTTCATCTTTCACCTATAAAACCTTCTCCATATCTCACTAACACACTGACTTCACTGACATTTCCTTCCTCCACTACATATTTCTTGAAGTGCCATTGTAAGATTTAGCTAGGCTTTTTGAAGTTCAAGTGTGCAAGCAATCCTACAATTTGGTAAAATTTTTATTTCCCTTGTCTTAATTTTCTCATTGGTGCTTAATTCTTTAGCAGTAATACTTTGTTTCCCCTCATTATTGAACTCATGAATATACTATGGTTGTTGAATGGAATGGGGAATGTGTGTTTATGTGTGTGAAATTTTTAAAAGGGTGAAGTCTGAGTAACCCAATTGAATAAAATGCAACGTGTTGCCTGATAATAGACCGGGTGATGCCATTCTTAAAGGCTAAATGTCATGAGAGTGTGTTTGAATGGAGTAATGTTGATTTTGTCATGTTGTGTGTGAGTGTGTATTAATGTGTTTATGTGAGTTGTTAAGTTCAAAATGTGGGTACAATGGGGTCCGGTGTTTCACCGACCAGATTTGGCGACTCATTGATGGAACGCCGGCTCACTTTGAAAATTGGCTTCAAGCCACTAAGTTGATCCCGCGTTACATTGGCGGTTCATGAATCTGTACCGGTAATTCATCATTGAACCGCTGATACACCCCTCACTTGCCCAGCTTTCTGTAAGAAATCGGCAGGCAAACGGTGGTCCGTGAAATTGCTCCTGCGAACCGCTAGTCCTTCGCCGATGCTATTGGTTCTTTCAATGATTGTCCTCTCAGCCAAGTGGACTCAATAGACTCGTGGAGATGACAAAGTCGCTTGAAATCCAACTCCAATGATTGGCTAAGAGCCTCCCCGCACTCATTGCCAAAACAATCATAAAGGAGCTCAAGTAATTGTACGAGAATGTCGCCATGTTATGAAAGAGGGTAGATGCGGTAGAAGGGGTAGTCACTTTCCTAAAAACTGAGGTACAAGAGTGGAAGTGTCAGACTTCAATAGAAGTGCCGGATATGAGCGCCTTGGATGCTGCAATGGATGCTCCTTTCTCAGTCCGAGGTCCAATTGATGATCTTTTTAAAGGGTTGGGAGATAATTTCGCTGGGCTAGGTGAGGCGGATGCTGATGATGAAGAGGAGTGACCCAGTTAGGGAGTGTTTTGTCCTTTTCCCTTTTGCATGATTACATTGGGGACAATGTATGCTCTTAAGTAGGGGAGCGATGAGTGCAATTGATGAGAGGCCCAGGGATGGATATTTCTTTCGATGTCTTATGTTCTTGTTTGAATTTGATAAAGCCAACCTTTGTTGGGCTGTTATTTTATTTTATGATTGATGATTGCCCTTGTCGGGCGTGTCTTGTTTGAAATGAATGACTTGGTTTAGTTTTTTATGGTTGATGATTAGTGATCAAATAGGGTCTTCGTTTTTAATTGTAAAATATTGAAAATCTTGAATGAAATGACCCCAAAGTCTTTTTCCTTTTTCTCCATTGTATATAGTAGTGTAGAAATTAAAAAATTCGAACGTTTTCTTTTGACCACAGTGCTTTCCTGAGGACCACTCTTGTGTTTTTTTAATTTTTGGCCATCGAACTGGGTTGGTATTTTCCAATGATGTATTGAGTGGAGATATTCTTAAGGGAAAATGCAATGTTGTTTTGAGTCTTTTCTGAAGTTGTTTTGAGAGGCACCACCATAAATTGTTGAAATGGAATTTTAAAAAAATGGCATGAAAAGGAAGATAATGAGCAAGGGTTGACATTGTAGCATAACATTCTTTGTCATATGTTATAAATTCTTTACTTGACTTATGATGTTTTCCTGCTTTGATGTCTTAATTTGATATCTTGTATTGAGAATGAATCTTGTAGACCCTTTATGGGTTGTTACACCCCGTAAATTCTTGACATGTAGATGGCCTATTCGCATGTTGGTTAACAGTTTTAGAATGCCATACATGCTAGAAAAAGGCTCGGGGAAAGATCGGACAAGCGCCAAGTCGG
>JACEIK010001336.1:283155-295499 GCA_018107945.1 Datura stramonium
GCTGAAATTTCATTCTCATTCCATATTAGCAGCTAATAGATAGAAACTAGTGCAATTGCTAATCAAAATAAAATTTGGTTGAGCTAAATCTTAACTAGAGGTTTGACAAAACTCTAGTAAGAGGTAATTAGAAGGCTGAAAAGCTATAATTACCCACATTCCATGATTATCTACACTTGTTGAACTCATAAGAAGACCTGACATGTCCCAATCTAGTTAGTATTTCATCTACACCGCACCTCTAGTCTTTCACACTCTTGTTGAACAACATAGCTGATCTTGCCATTTTATTTCACTAATTCACCCAATACAATTCACTGCAAATTTTAACCCCCCATTTTATTTTTTTTATATTAAATCTACGTGGTGCAAGCTAATGTCAATTTCTCAACCGACACTTGTAACTATCATTCCCTAATCCTCATGAGATTCGACCTCGACACTCGTCGGGTTACTTTTTTGATACTTCAGCTGTGTATATTCTATGCATGAAGGATATATTTTGGATGTTATCACTTAGCTATGAGTAGGTTCCGGTGGAAATACTTGATTCGAAAGCTAAGAAATAAATAAGTAACCTTAGTAAAGGTTTTGTGGAGGAACCATCATGTTGAGAGAGCTACATAGGAAGCCGAAACAGATATGATGACTAAATATCCGCATATATTCCCTTCTGGCACAGTTCCAGCTTGAGGTATTAGTTTCCTCCCTAGTACTCTATTCAGTTTCATGTTCAGTTCATGTTCCCCAGTTTCTTTCAAGTCAATGTATGTATGTATGATCTAGGAATTTTGTTCAGTCATGTAGATTAGCTCGGAGTCAATCACTCCATCAATTTTCAGCTTAAATGTTCAGTATTTGAGTATAATGATTGCATTTCTAAGTTTTTTAGTATGATTTCCCACATTCGAGGACGAATGTTCCCAAGGGGGAGATATTTTAATAACTCAAAAGCCCTAAGATTAGACCCAAGGGTTGAAATAGAGAAAATAGGATTTTCAACACTAGGTTACAGGATGAGTCATCCAATGACTCGTGAGGTGCACCACGAGTCGTTATGTGACTCGTGGGGAGGAGGGAAAACTTGGTTGAATTTTGAGATTTGGGGGCCTTCAGCGTCATATCATTATTACGGTAGTATCCTTAGCCCTGGAAAGGCTTTGGACGGCTCTGCCCACTTGAGTGTAATAGTCGGGATCACGTAAACTCTATCGTGGTAATTTTAGTTATAAGACGAGTCTCCCGTTGTTCCTCATGATTTCAGTTATGCATGTTTATCAGTCATGTTATTATGTTTTCAACAGATTTGATCCAATATTCAGTTTTACTTATGATTATCAGTTTTCAGCTTTGGGTCATTCGATTCAGTTATGTTTAAATCATGTTTTCAAATAATATCATGCAAGCCCTATTCTCAGACTCATTACGAAATGTTTTATGATATGCATGATCTATGTTTTACTTACTTGGAAATTTTACTTACCTTGCATACCGGTACATCCACATACTGACCGCATATTATATGTTGTACCATTTCATGATACATGCTCGGATATTCAGGCTCAATCCCGCCATTAGCTAGACTCTCAATATTAGCATCTCCCAGTCTCAGTTGGTGAGTCCTCATCTTCCGAGGGCCATTTTATCAGTTATCTTTAGTATTTTCATTTCAGACTATAGTGAGTTAGTTAGGGTCTTGACCCATCAACTCATCAGTAGCAGAGGCTTATCAAACATAGCTTGTATTTAGTTTCAGACTTCTATTATGTATTCAGATGTTATGATATTTTCAAACCTCGGTTATATTGTATATGTTAGACTTCCGCTTTATTATTTTGAGTTTAGATTTTATGTTCATGGCATGGATCGACTTGGAGCCTCTCAAGGTTCTTTGTCCCCTATCTCGATTCGAGTCTATGTTCGGGTCATGCAGCCTGTCATTATTATTGAAATACAATCAAGTTTGCATTCGGTTTAGTTAATTTTTACATTTGATATTTTAGTAGTTTAATTTTCCAAACCAGTCTTCATTTTCTTGGTTTGTACATTAATGAAATCAAAGTGACAACCTTATAACGATTAAATTGACAAGTCCCTATGGATATGATTTCTGGACTTAACAATCCTTTATTACTTGATGACCATGTGCACTTGCGTGCACTTGAGCGACATCAGGTTTTTGGCACCGTTGCTGGGAACTTGAATATTATTTAATTATTTGTATATTAGAATTTTGTTTCTCTAGTATGTATTTTATCTTTGTTTCTTGTTTTTGTTGAAGTTCATGGGATCGTTTGCCTCAATGTATGCCATGTACGAGAAGTCAAGGACCAACCTTAGCTTTTCTCGATCTTGATATAGAGAGAACCTTTTGAAGGTTAGCTATGATAACATCGGACAAGCAGCAGGTGAAGAGAATGAGAGAGTTATAGTGATGCATTTTGCTAGGCCTAATTTGGAGACTGCTTCTAAAGCAATTGTTAAACCAGCCATCACTGGAAAATTTGAGCTGAAAGAAGGAAATGTGGAGTTGGTCCAAAACACTTGCAAATTTTCGGGCAAGCCGAACGAGGATCCCCACAGGCATCTGATGACATTTGTAGAGCTGAGTGAAAGCATCCACTGCTAGAACGTGTCAGATGAATATGTCAAGTTGACTCAGTTTCTCTTTAGACTAATTAGAGAGGCCAAGGAGTGGCTTCAAAATGAGCTTGCAGGATACATCACAACTTAGGAGATCCTCTCCAATAAGTTCATTAACTGGTTTTTCTCTTCAAGAAGAACTAAAGAACTGAGGGGAAAGATCTATGGATTCGTACAGAGAGATGGAGAAACACTAGCTCAAGCATAGGAACGTTACAAGGGTTACATGAGGGAGTGTCCACACCACATGCAATCTAAGGAGATAATTGGGCACAACTTCATTGAGGGTTTGAAGCCCGAACCTAAGATACTGCCTAACGGTACTACACAAGGATAGATTTTGTCCAAAAGTTATGATAAAATTGAGGGTTTCTTGAACATCATGTATGTGGGGAGTCAGGATTATCAGGATTCAGGCAGAGGATTTACAGCAGCAAAGGTGTCGGGAAAGCTTGAGGTGGATAGTGTAGAGGAAATCAAGGAAGACATTAGCCAGTTGGTGGATATGATTAGTAAGTTCGTGACCGCACCAACAGGAGGCCAAGTGCTTCAGGTACAACAAGTACAAATCCCACCACCATCACATGAGGTGTGTGGAGAAGGCCATGCCTATTCAGGTTATCCTCTTAATCCCGAGTCTATATATTTTGTGGGACAACAAAGTCTTGGTGGAGGTTTTGCTGGTAATGGCTATAATCAGGGGTACCAGAATGGAACAAATCCCCCATGGGGAGGGAATCAAAATTTCCAAAGGCCCCAAAACACATATCAAAGGCCATAGGGCCAGAAACAGAGTAGTTCTCTTGAGGAGACAATGAAGCAATGGATGGTGTAGCAGATGCAAGTGGTAAATGAAATGCAAAAATCCATCCATGATCTTGGAAGGGAAATGGGGCATCTAGCCCTATAATAGAATGACAGACCACAAGGGGCAGTCTCGGGTAATACCGAGAAGAACCCCAAAGAAAATGTAAATGTTATTTTCTTGCGCAGTGGTAAGGAGCTTGATGAGATTGTCCCCAGAAAAAAAGATGATGAGGAACAGTCCATGAAATCCAAGACTGAGGTAGGGGAATCTAGCAACCCATAATAAAAAATTGTAGTAGTAGACCACCTCCCCCATTTCTTCAAAGGTTGAAGAAAAAGATAGAGGACACAACCTGCAGCAAATTTCTTAAGTTGTTGAAGCAGGTTCATGTGAATATTCCATTGGTAGAGCTTTTGCAGGAATTTCCAAAGTACGCTAGGTATCTCAGGGATATCGTGGCCTATAAGATGAGGTATACAGGGTTTGATATTGTGGCTCTTATGGAAGAGTGCAGTTCCCGAATCAAGAACAAAATTCCTAAAAAGATAAAGGATCCTGGGAGTTTTACTATTCCTCTCACAATTGGAAGCAAGGAAGTTAGTTTAGCCTTATGTGACTCGGGTGTGTGTATCAATTTAATGCCTGCATCCCTGTTCAGAAACCTGGGATTAGATGAACCACGTCCTACCAAAGTGACATTGCAGCTTGTGGATTGGTCTCTGGCCTATGCTGAGGAAATCATTAAAGATGTCTTGATTAAGGTAGGACCATTCATCCTACCGGTGGACTTTATAATCTTAGACTATGAGGAAGATGCAGTAGTTTCCCACATTATGGGTAGAGGATATTTAGCCATCGCTGACATAATCATACATATTTAGTCGGGCAAGATGTCTATGAGAGAAGATGGTCAGGAGGCAGTGTTTGAAGTGTTTAGGGCATCATGAGTGCCATCTCATTATGAGGAATTCAAGATTAAACCAGTGAGAGAACCTGGAGGTTGTAATAAGTAACTAGAGCAGCAAGTGCTGCAAGAAAGTTGAGTAGATCCTTGGTGTTGTCCCAAGTCCACTCAGATGAAGAAGTGACGGGAACCATAGTCGTGCCACGACGTTAAATAAGGCTCTTGATGGGAGGCAACCCATCCTTTTTATTTTTAACATTTTGTATGTTTTTATTTATTTTTATAGACTAACAAGGCGTAAGAGGTAAGAACAAGCTGGGAAATTAAGCTAAAAAGTGTAAGTCTAGGGTGAGATGCCTGACATGGGACACTAGGAGTTAGATTCTAGAAGAAATTTTTTTTTGTTAGGTTAGATATAGGGGGGCGCCACACCAACCTCTATCTCTAGAGAATTTTTTTAATTCTATTGTGAGATAGGAGAGGCATCTTAAAATTATATAAAAGCCCATGCCCTACCTTTTATTTAATGTCTCATTCATCCTTTTCCCTCAAAAAGTTGAAAAACAAAGAGAAAAAATTTCTCTCTCTCTCTCCCTTAAAGTCGTAGCTTCCCATTTCCTATCCCCCTCCATTGCTGTCTTCTCCAACAAGCAGGTGAAGCTCTCATCTTCAACTAAAGTAAGTATATTTCTTCTCTCTTGTTCAAGTAATGATGCAAGCATGCTCCCAAACCCTTCTTCCACAAGACTTAGAACCCAAAATTACCATTGATGGCGAAACTCTTGAATTTCATATTTTAAATTTTATGAGCATAAAGTCTTAAATTCTTCCATGATTCTATGTTATCTTCGTTGGGTAGCTTGATTCTTGGTTGAATATGGTGATTTGAACTTGTGGGGATGATGGGGTAGGTGAATTGAATTTTTAAATGTTCATTGGTAGGTGCATTAATTATAGTGAAAGAAAGTACCTAAAGCTTCGAATTCTTGAATGTGACAATTGCTTGAGTTGGTGAAATTCTTGATTAATTAATGTTGAATGATAGTAAATTATTTATTGTTGGTTGATTGAATTAAATATTGCTACTCCATTACATAAATTACTTGAATTGTGAATTGGAGAAGGAAAGTGAGAGGGATAGCCTAGATAGTGCATTTTTTATTAAAAACTAAAGACTAGAGGAGAGTTGAAAACAAAGAAAAAAATTCATGAAATTGGTGTAGTATGGAGTTAGTGAATTAAATTGTATTGTTGAGATTGGATGGTGAAGAAGGAAGTCTTGAGTAACCTATTTGACAAATTCTCACATATACGCTAGAAAATTAAGTGTTGGGGTGAATTGCACCTTACACACATAGTTAGTTAGCCATTTGGTTCACAAACTAATTTTGTAGAGTTCTTGATTTTTTTTCTTGATAGGTACAGTGACACCAAAAGGAAAGGAGGTGATTATAGGTGAGAAGAGCCGAAAGAGGGCTAAACAAAGAAAAACAGAAGCTAGCTTCTCAGCTCCCAAAGCAAGCCCTACAAGGAGATTCAGAGCAAAAGCAGTTGAGCCACATGGGCTTACTTGGTTTAACACTCAAAAAGAAGCCATGTATGGCCCTTAGCACTGGATAGATGAGGGTCTCTTTGCACCGTACTTCCCGTCTATTCGAGAAAAGATACGTGGGTTGGGAGCTGACTATATCTTCAATGAGCCAGAGAGGTGCAGTCTCACTTTGGTGAGGGAATTTTCTGCAAATTGGGACACCTCATTCAGAGAGAGTACAAAGGTCAAGCTCAGAGGACAGGTGGTGTGATTCACAGCTAAGAGGTTCAATTCTTTCTTAGAGACACCTGCAGTAGACCCTTTGGACTATTACATCTTCTTGGAGAAGTTGTCATACAGAGACCTCCACAACACTTTGTGCGGTGAGCACTCATCCACCCAATGGGTGAGGGATCAAAATGGAACCTATTCCGTAGTTGTATTTTCTTATTTGAATAGGGGGGCAAAGGTGTGGGTGAAGTTGGTATTTGTTGTCTTTCTCCCTGGACACATTTGATAGAGGTGACTTGCGAGCGATTATCTTGGTGTACATGTTAATAAAGGGGATACTAGTTAATTTTGGTGCTGTGATTCACCACAATATGAGGAGATCACGAGATAATTATAGATGGAAATATTGTCACGACAGTCTCTTGTCCATGTACTTGAGGGAGGCAGGTATCGAGTAGGAGGATGCAGACCTTGTTTTATCTTTGGCAGGACATATGATAGAAGTCACCAAGGTGAAGGAGATTTCCCCTTCAGCTGGTCCCTCTCTTGCTATAGCTTATCAGGATGCTCGAGATGAGAGTTCTTTGGGTCGTATGTTTGGGATAATATAATTACAGGTGAAGATAGGAGGTCGACCAGTCATTGCAGAGGAGATGTCGACAACGTACCTGCTCACAGAGAGTGCTATGTTGATGTGTCGAGTGGGCGCAGCTTTTGAGGAGCCACTTGATGATGATTAGGCTACAGTCCTTATTGATGGTGTGATGATCTAGACATGGAGGAGGAGGATGCTGCTACAGGCACCACGTAGGTTGATGGCAAAGAGGATGATGCTTAGAAACCAGGAAGTTTCTTTTCTCTCCCTTTATGATGTGATTGTGTGTGCATTGTGGCAGTGCTCCTTTTTAAGTGTGAAGTGGAGGAATGTTAGATTCCTATTAATCTTTAATTGCTATATTTATAGGTCGTAGCATTATTATATTCCTGGTAGCAGTAGTTTGATGATTTTTAGGTCTTGGATTGTAATAGATAGTAGGATGATGTTGACTACTTGGATGCCTTAGATGTTTAACTTAATCTTGACCATGTTATGTTTGGTTGCTTTATTTTGAAGTAAATTTTTGTGTTGTTTGAGTCGGTGTCGTCATAGAGTAATTACATTTACCTATGATAGATGGATGACAATCGTATTAAGGGAAGTTTCATCACATTTTTTTTTATTTTTTAGGATTGAGTCATAGGACATATGTTTGGATGCTTGTTCATATTCTTCTTAACTGCAATGCTAGAGTAAATAAAGTGGTCAACATGATTGTATAAGATAAAATCCCTAAGAGATGCACATATCTCTTTAATTTGACCCAACATATCCTTAGGGCTTAATTATGAATTTTACTTTTCATTAAATATGATTGTGTGGATGTGTAACTATAGAAACTGATTACATTCTTGTTGCCATGAGAGGTGAGATGAATTATATTGTATTTATATGTTGTACCATCTAGAACTTGCCTCAATGTATTTAGGATAACTTTTTGGTAAGGAGTTGAGAGATGATCAAGGCATTTCTTTTAAAAGACATGTTTTCCCACGTTTGTTTTACCTTCCTAGTCATTCTCCCTTGTTAACCCCGTTGAGCCTAAAAACCTTATTCTTTCTTATCCTTAATAATAGCTTAATCCCTCTTTTTGTGAAACCTCAAACTTAATGATCCACAGTAGTCTTAGGAACTTTAAGAATTGAAAGTTAAGATCCACCGAAGTATAATGTTAAGAAAAAAAAGAAAATTTGTGGTAAGAAAAGAAAAGTTAGAAGAAGGCGTTCCCACAAAAATTGTGTTGTCTACTTGCTGCTAGGAAATTGAAAGAGAGAGCTTTACTTGCAAAATCCTTAGTTATTCTATGATTAGAAAACTAGGAATCAAGTAATGACAAAAATAGGGCATGAAAATAAAAGAAAGGGATGAGTAGAGGAAAGGTGAACAAGCAAGGAAAAAGTGGTGGACAAGAAAAGTCAAATATGTCTTAAAAGTGCTTAGGGTGGTAGTCACTATAACATAAAATATCAATCCTACCCATCCCTTAGAAAGCATTACAACCAAGAAAAATCCTTGTGATCTTAATCTCTTGAAGCAATTAGGTAGTATCAACATACATGAAGGGCAAGCCTATGGTATGTTGCATATGTATATTATATCATATGTGAGTGTCAGTGTGCCTTAAGTATTGTGTTCCATGTCTTATATTGATGAAATTGAGAGAGGAACATCACTAAATTTGAGGGGCACAAGAGGTCTAATTTTGTGTACTTTTTGCTGCATGTGTCACACTTAATCATGTTGGCGTTTTTTGTTAAAAACATGAGTCATTTATAGAGGTTGTGTGTTCTTGATTGTGAAATCTTTCTATGTGGTTTGTTGAGAATTGTTGTGTGATGATAAACCACATTATGTTTGCGCCATGATAGTTGGTTGAGTATGAGTTAATAGAGGTGTCAAGTGTAATGGTGAAAAATGATTTAAGGTATGTTTTAAGGATTATTCAAAGATGAACAGAGGTTTACGCATAGGGTGGTGATGTTGGGCATATTGTCATGCCCATTTTCCATGTTTTTACATATATTTGATCATGTTTTGATCTCATAATCCTTAAATTATGTTTAAATTCATGTATGTGTGTGTTTTATGTTCTTACAAATGATTTGAGTTGATTGGAGCAGGAAACTAAGCAAAATGAGCTCTAACTGATGCAGAATGAAGATTTGAGAATTTGATAGGTTTGGTGCTATGGCTGGCACCCCACACCAAGTCCTCAAACTTTAGAGAAAAAATTCTTAGTCTAGTGCTATGGATGGCGCCTGCACCTGCCCTCAAACTTCAGAGAAAATTTTCTTAGGCTGGTGCTATGGCTGGGGCGCACGCCATGCCTTATTTGGAGCTGAAAATTACTGAAAATTTGACTAAGTCTGTGGCGAGATAGGAGGGGCGGCATGCCAAGACATTTTAGGCTCATCTACAAATATGAGCCTTAGTTCGTTTGTTACATAGTTTTTGACTTCTTGGAGTAGTTTTGGACTGCTTGAAGTAGTGTTTACTCATTTTTATTCCGTAGTTCATTCCTGAAATCTTGTATGCCATTTGGAAGGGATACAAGGTTCTACAACTAGGTTTTCTCTTCTTACTTCATTTTTTTGTATGATGATGACTAAGTATTTATTTTTCTGCTTGTCTATGAGTGGCTAAACTTATATTCTAGGGTTGTGGCCTTGGTCAAAGGTTGATTGTTTGACAAATTAATTAAATTTAATTTTGATTCTTCTTTTATGGTTGTTTGTATTTATTTGTTTTAATTTATTATTTATAAGCTTGATCACCTTGTAAGTAATCTGTTGGCTTTCGATTGAACATTGGAAAGCGAATTGAAAGTGTTAAAAATAAATATTGAACGGGAATTCAAAGACCCTTGATACCATTGGTGATAGGATAAAAGTTGTTGTTGAGGATAGGGATATACCCTTCAACCTCGTTTAGTTTAAATACAAGTAGGCATAATCGTCGTTTCACAATTCTCCTACAACCATAGGGATATAAGCGTTAGGGTTCATAAAATAGTACTTGGATGCTATGAATGGTCGCAAGAAATGGGATAGTAACTTGCAACTAACAACAGTAGGAAAAATCGTTCTATTTTAATTACGTCTGTAAAACTCAAGTTGAAACCAACCAAGTGTCATTGTAATAGTCTGTCATCATTATCGAAATACCATCAAGCTTGCATTTATTTTAGTTAATTTTTACATTTGATGTTTTAGTATTTTAATTTTCCAAACCAATCTTCATTTTACTTGTTTCGTAGATTAGTGAAATCAAAGTGATAACCTTATAACGATTAAATGGACAAGTCCCTGTGGGTACGATATTTGAAGTTAGCAATCCTATATTACTTAACGACCACGTGCGCTTGTGTACACTTGGGCAAAATTAGTAATTGTATGTTTCATGCATAGGGTAATATCTAGTACTTGCCTTCCATGTCTATATGATAACTAATTATCAAAGTGGTAGAATAGGATCAAGGCATTTCTTTGAACACCGATGTTTTGTTACTTATTATTTGCACAACCTGTGAAATTTTCTCTAGTCAACCCCATTGAACTTTTAAGCTTATTTCCTGTCTAGCTGAATGAGAAGACTATCTCTATTTACTTGCTACTAGAACAAACGGAAACAAAGAAAAAGAAAAGTTGTTAACAATAGATTGTTTTGGTTCATCTTAAAGTAGAAACTAGTAGTCAAGTAGGAAAAAAAAGGGGCATGAGAAGAAAAAATGGATTATTTATTGAAGTGGAAGTGTAAGAATTAACAATGATGTGTGGTAAAGAAGAATAAAGTGAAAAATGTTGTCTTAAAGTTCTTATGATTGGTACCACTATTTCCTAGATAATTCCTACCCGTACCTTAGCTGACATTATAATCATGAAAGATCTTATGATCATATTCCTTTTTATTATTGGGTTAATCTAAGTATAAATGAAAGGAAAGCCTATGGTATGTTTCATATGTACGAAATATTGTTTGGGAGAATGAGTGCCATATTGTTTTGCGTCCAAAGTGTTTTGCATGCTAATATGAGAGAAAGAAGGGGACATCACTAAATAAATGAGGGGCACAAGATGGCTAGAATTGGTGTACTATCACAATCCGAGCTAGGACCTCGAATCGAGACATGGGATCTAGAATCATGAACAGCCCTAAGTCAACCCATGACATGTGCATAGAAACTCAAGAGCGTAAATTAAATTAGAGAGTTAAAACTAAAACATGAATGAGCGTATCTTTGAATATCATAAAGCGTATATCAAAGGATACCTTCACAACGCTAAATCTCAAAGTTGAACAAACTAGTCTATGTTTGATAAGCCTCTACTCTCTAATAAGACATTGGGACAAGCCCCCAGATATTTTCAAGTCTGAAACAAAACTGACAAAACAAGACTAAACCGATAGATGTCTTCGAATGAGGAGTACTCACCCAAATAGAGTCTAAAATGGACTGAGATGGGAGCAAGCTATCGACGAGACTAAAATGGATCACCTGAACCTATATAATAAAATGATATAACATAGAGTATGCGATCAGTACTTGGAATGTACTAAGTATTCAAGGAAAGTAAAACATGCTTAGAAAATGAATAGTTGAAAACATGCTTGTAAATCGAAATATTATGAAAGTAAGGACTTCATGCTAAGCTGTATCTAAAACATGCATAATATTAAGCTGGTTAACATAATTGAAAAAAATAACCCATGATTTAGAAAGAAAAATCATATAACTTGTTATAGCTGATATCGTAAGTAAAAGTTCATAAACTTATCATTGGTTCAAATTTGTTGTAAAACATAGTATCATAATATATGAACAAAAATAACTGAAAGCATGAGGAACAATGAGAGATTTGTCATAACCAACAACTACCATGTATGACTGCATGATGATCCCACGTCTTGACCACATCGGGGAGAGCCATCCTAAACCTTGCCAGGGCAAAGGACGAATAAGGTGTGATATCACGATATTCCCTCGGGCAGGGGAATTGATCTTGGGTAAAATGGCATGCCCAACTGATACTTTATAACTTAGTTTTCGTCTTGTTTATTTACTTATTTATATATATTCTCATGTAATTTTATGTAAATGTGAATATATATACTAACCAACATGATTAGATCTTGTTTTTGTAGGTTTAAAATGAATTTAAGGAACTAATCCATGAGTTGGTGAAGTGGAAGCATGGAATCGGAAGTAAAACGCGAACGTCGGCAAGGAGGATGCGTGAAACAGCCCACCTGCGCGTTGGCAACGGGCCACGGCAGGCAGGCTTGGTGACAAGGGTCGTTACACGCCCTCAAATGCGCTGCACAAGCAGCGTGACACACTGCCAACGCGGTAAGCTTCTACCTGGCGACTGTTTTATGTGTTTTCCAGTGTGCATCCGCGATTCCTCCATGTCACGGAGGTAAATTGGCACGATAACCTCCGTGACACGTAGCTATTTCATGCCGGGCATAATTTTGTACAATTCTCATTTACTATAAATAGGTCCCTTAGCTCCTAAAAACATTTTGCCACGATTTATTTCTGAAAAACTGCCAAGGAGTGAAGGGAGAAGTGGGAGAACTCACCTAGAGTTCATCAATTTCATCTTCTCTTCTACCAATTCTTGTAAGT
>JACEIK010001337.1:0-58838 GCA_018107945.1 Datura stramonium
CTAGTGGGAGAGTCTATAACCGACATATAACCACATGAGCTAGACATGGAGTCCGATGTATACACCTCATCGGTAGGACCCAATATACCTTGCTAGGGTATAAAGGCATGAACTGGGTGATCAAAAGAGTCTGGGGCCATAAGGACAATAGTAACTGTAACCTACGGTGGCAACGTAGTTCTGGGAAACTAGGTGGGCGGGAACCCTTGTCCGCTCGGTAATAAGTCCTACTCCCACTGGATAGTCCTAGACTAAATACTAAGTTGATAGCTCGAAACTAGGGTCCAAGACTAGTCAGGGATACATATCTAAAAGCACCCTGAGAGTCTTATCGTACCATATTCTGAAATGGGTTCTAAGACTGGTCAGAGCTTCTTATCTAGAAGCGTCGTAACCGTCTAAAAAACAACCTAAAATATGAGATTGGGGTCCTAAGGCTAGTCATAGATACTTATTTAAAATGTCATGACCGCCTAGTGGACCAATAAAACTAAATTTTGAATCTGATTCTGATAACTGGGAGGTACTATTGACACCTCGGGAATTTCTGCAGTCAAACTGATCAGCTGACATTTTCTGACTGACACTGAGAATTCTAGCATTCTTACTAAAACTGAACTGACAATAGTCTGATTTCTTTTCAATACTCCTAACAACATGGGAGTCCATAACACTGATAAATACAAGCAAAATTTTGATTTTCAAGCACTAATGCAAATTTCAAGACTTTCTAATTCAAGAAATAGGGCTAAATTTCACTTCACAAGATTTAAGATTATTTCAGTCATGAACTAGTGGAAAATAACTATAATTAACATGGCATAATATTCCACATGATTTAGATGAAGTATGACTAGTAATTTCTAGACATTCAGTAGTTTAAGGGCTACAACTGATACAGGAAAATAGGGAGAAATTTGGGGACACAAGGGAAGAGCTATTCCCTTGTTGAATTCCCACATACCTGATGAAGAATCCTGAAGAATTTCCTTGAGAAACTGAGGAGAAAGGATTGCCTTAGCTCTTGGGATGAAAAGTTCTAAGAGAAGTTCTACGATGAATTCTAAGAGTCTGGATGGGGAGAATGAGAAAAGAAACCATTTAACCCCTCTAATAAGTCTGAAAATATGCTTATGATGACATAATTTGGAGTCTAGGAGGGTAGAAAATTACTGAAAGACCCTTGAAAACTTGTAGGGGAAAACTGATCGTCAGTCCTCACGGGTGACCTAATGGGTCGTGATCAGTGACCACAACTTGTGGTCACACTCGTGAGGTTCATTCCCTGAAACCCACTGTAGGTCACCACGAGGGACCTAATGAGTTGTGGTTAGTGACCATGACTCGTGGTCACTTCTAGTGGATTATACTGCCTAAAAAACTCTAGAGTCCCCACGGGTGACACCATGACTCGTGGTGCCCCAAACGATTCGTGGTGAGGACCCGTTGGGCACACTGTCTAACATTTTCTGGCATAAAATTTATCCTAGACCATGGGTCATATCACGACTCATGGTGTTGACCACGAGTTGTGGTCACACCCGTGGTCACCCAATTCTCCAAAAATTTTACTAAGTCCACAGGCCTCACCACGAGTCACTTAACGACTCGTGGTCACCCCCCACGGGTCATGGAACGACTTGTTCTGTGACCTTGTGTAAAATTTCCAGTTTTTTCTATTTTGAGTCCCGGTTTAATCTTTGAGTTTCTGGGGCATTACATGAAACCACTTGATCATTTTACTCAAATTTAAGGTCTTAACTGTACATATTTGTGTGATAAATTTTCCAACAATTGAAGATTGAAACATGATTTTGTGATGAGGCTTTTGGTACACATACATAAAGGTAATCTATCCGGAATTGAAGAATTTAGGTATCTTTCTTTCTGAAGTGGGTGTAAATCCTTCTTATTTTTTTACGTTGTGATTTTTTGATATGAAGAAAATCCATATATGGTACTTATTCACTGTTTGCTGTTGCCATGTATTTTTGGTGAGGAATTAAATCATCTAGATCCCAAAAGATTATGACAAAAAACTACTTGACCTTAACACTTTTTATGGTTGAAAAAATCTAGATAAGAAAATGGATTTTCTTTATGTAGGAGTAGGAAAATGGAATTCCATTCAAGTTTTAATTCAACATTGACTCAAAATTTCCTCACTCTATGGCATTAGTATTTTACAAGTTCTATTCCCTTTACTTATTGTCTGAAATTGAGTATTGTCTTTGTTATCCAAATGCTAGTGTATTTTTTTCAAATGCCAGTGTATACTATTAGTTGCTGGGGGTGGGTTGATGTTTATTTTTCACAAAAGCATCACATGTTGAGCTTGGACGCATTTGAAATTGTAATACCCTGAAAGTCCCTAAGATAGATGATCGCGGGCAAAAATAGCATGCCCGTGATACGCTTTACAACTTAAATTAGTCTTGTTTATCTAAGTTATTTCATACATTTTCATGTGATTTTATATGATGATTTTATATGAATGTGAAGATATGTGCTAATCCAACATGATTAGCCTTTGTTTTGTAGGTTTTGATGACTTTTGAGGAACTAATCCATGAGTTGGTGAAGTAGAGGCTTGGAAACGGAATTAATACGCGAACGTCGGCAAAGAGGAGGCACAAAAACAGCCCACCTGCGCCAAGTCAGCAACGCGGCACAGCAGGCAGGTTGCGCGACACAGCCCACTTGTACATTGGCAACGTGCCACGCAGGCAGGCTGCGCGATATGGAGAGGCTACACGCTGCCCAAGAAGCACGCCAACGCGGCAAGGTGTCATTGAGGCCAAATTTTGGGTGATTTCCAGAGAGTTCATGTTGCCTCCATGTCACGGAGGCAGTGCTCCCGCGATACACCCGTGACACGGAGCCGTTCCATGACAGGCTAAATTAAGCAATGCCCTCCATTTACTATAATGTGGACCCTTAGCTCCTAATTCCAGTGGGGTCACGATTTTATTCGGAAACTACCTAGGAGTGAAGGGAGAAGTGGGAGAACTCCATTCAGGGTTTGGCAAATTCCTCTTCTCATCTACCAAACTGTAAGTACAGGTTTGTATAGCTGCACAGTGGTAGGAGTAGTTTTACGAACATGACGGTTGAACCCTTCCTCTAGGGTTGAAACCAAGGAATTATGATTGTGATTTTATGATATTGTTTTGGAATTAAGTTATTGATTGTTGTTATCGTCTTGCATTCTGGATTGTTGGTTGTTTTCTTTATAATTGATCACTATGAAAGTATATTTGTTAGCTTGGGTAATAGCTTGAGAAAGAATTACTCTAGGGCTCGACATGAGAATGTGAGGAGGAGCATGTTTGTATCTCAGAGAGATTTTGTGTCAGGATAGAAATATACCTAACACCGTTCTTGGTTGATTACACGGGGTTATGAAAGACCAACTTGGATGTCACATCACCACTGAAGAAGTAGTTGTGAGGTTAAGTTGAGCAAATGGTTAAACTCCTTTCACGAAAGTCCTTAATCGTTTCCCCGTAAAACCACAACATAATTGATTGCCCAAGGAGCTCAGAAATTAGCATCCCGCTCACAATGATGTGAGGCTAGATTGCTGTGTTTACAGGCTCGAAAGACCATAAACATGCAATTCTAATTATGAAATAACAATTGATAGCTCCATGCTTATTCCATTGCAAATCGTAGTTTCGCATGATTATCTGCCTTAACTCTATGTTGCTCCTACAGAAATTTCAGAATATTTCGTTGACCCAAACTTAGACTTAATTAATCTTAATTGAAAATGCCTAATACCAACACTATAGGTATTTAAGATCACACTAGAAATGGATAGTTAGAGGAATGGGTCCAGTCCCTGTGGGTTCGACAATCCGGTTCTTAAAAAGAGCCACTATATTACTGGCACGACCTTGACATTTTATGACGCCATTGATGTGAAAAAGAGTCGTCAAGTTTTTGGCGCCGCTGCCGACTCGGCGAAGTTTGATAATTTATCTGTTTCTGTGTGATTTTTTAAATTTTCCTTATGTTGAGAAACTTGGTCTTAGTTTGACTATTTGCAGGGGTGACAGGTTGTCTTGCCGAGCTGGCTAGAAATAGAGGGCTTGTGGAACCGTTGTTGAACTCGAACGCCAAATCCATTTGCAAAGGAGAGTAGCTCTAGAGAAAAGCTGAAGAGACTTCAAGAAAAGGTAATAAACAACAAACCACCCGCGGCAAGCACAGTTGTCATCGAAGAAATGGAAGCAAGACCAGTTCGCGAAGTGGCCATCCTAATTAGTGACGAATGTGACCTCTAGTATCCGTGAATCGGCCTGGAGGAACTTTGAGCTTAAATGTATCATGATGCGCTTGTTACATTCAGTGGTCAATTCACTGGGTGGCACATGAGGACCCGCAGCAGCACTTACAGAGCTTTCTAGAGATTAGTGACACGTTCGTCCCCACCGCGTGTCCACAGACATGTCCGACTGGACCCTCTTCCCATTTTCATTGTTGGGAGAGGCGAAAAAGGGTCAAGGCCGAGACACCGAACTCCATTACTTCACAGAATGACTTGGTTGTGAAGTTCCTTATCAGACTCTTTCCTTCAGAAAGACTGCAAAGTTGCGAAGGAAATACTCAGTTTCAAGCAGAAGTCTGATGAGAACTTATATATGGCTTGGGAAAGATTCAAGTCATTGTTGAGAGACCCGTCCCCATCATCAGCAATCAAATGAAGTGTTGGCCCATACCTTTGTATAATGTCTGGACCCACACACAAAAATACTACTAGACTATGCATCGGGTGGCAAGCCTTGGAGAAGACATATGATGAGTTGCAACAATTATGTTGAACAAAATTGCACAATGAAATCCAGAGTGGCACAATGAATCATCAAGAGGGGCAAGGGAAGAAAATCAGGTTGATAGGAAGCAGATGTCGAATGCCTGGCAGCACAGTTAGCTTCATCCAACATCAAATGATGACTCCAGTTCAATAAACTGAGTATGCACCAACACCAGGTCAGGTCAATGCAGTTCAGCAAGCTCCTAGTTGGTGTGAAATTTGTGGTAATAATGGTATTAATCACAGAATCTTAGAGCTAATCCGGAATCAGTCAATTTTGTTGGTAATGTGCAGAGAAATCAGAATTTCGGAAACAACTCCAACAGAAATTGGCAAGGGCCACCTGAATAATTCTTGGGGTGGAAACCAAAAGCGTAATTTTATGCAATCTCAACAACACTAAGATTAGCTATATCAGGGAAGATTGATGGGCATAGGAGCAGCCGCATTGAGGAAACACTGCAGAAAATTATGAGACCCCAGAATCAGTTAGCAGAAAATCAGGCGAGGATGGCAACAGACTTAATGAATCAGCAGGTAGCCACCCGCAATCTTGAAAAAAAAGGGGGCTGCAATAGCAAACCAAGCCAAACATGAGGCCTCAAGAGGGATTACCAAGGACGCAGATCCTAACCCCTGGGAGATCAATGCTGACTGGTTCAGAAGCAGAAGGCAGTTAGTCATGGTGAGTTTGCAAGAGTTGAGAAAGGAGGTGCAGCCGGAATTGGTAAGACCAGGACCATCCACCGATATTGGAGAACACGAGTGCCGGGCAACAAATGCGCAACCTCTGCAGCCAGCACAAAGACCACCACCACCATTCCTCAGAGATTTAAAAAAAGAGCAAGGAGGAGGGGAATACCAAAAAGTTCTTGGAGAGTTTCAAAGAACTCAATACAATTTACCTTTATTGATGTTCCTGTAGGGAATGCCCAAGTATGCTAAATAATTTGAAGGACGTGATGGCAAAACAGTTAGATTGGTGGACGTCCAGACTGTAGCACCGACTGAGGAGTAACGCTAGGTATTGAGCAAAATGCCAAAGAAGCTCAAAGACCTCGGGAGTTTTATCCTCCCATAAGGTTGGTAAAGCTGAAGTGCTCCGAGCTTTGTGTGATTTAGGGCAAAGTTAATCTAATGCCCTCATCCTTATTCAACACCTTGGGGTTGGGAAAACCGAGGCCGACAAGGTTGATGCTGTAGCTGGCTGACAAGTCGCGAGTGATACCTGATGGAATCATGAATGACCTTCTCATCAAAGTAGGTAAACTTCATTTTACCTATTGATTTTATTGTTTTTAGATTTTTAGGTTGATGACCAGGTACACTTAATCTTGGGACGACCATTCTTGGCCACCGGAGGAGCTGTGATCGACTTGAAAGAAGGGACCCTGGAAATGAGGGTCGAGGATGATGAAGAAACCTTCCAAGCCTACCAAGAAATAAACCCATCCGCACTACAGCGTAAAACCTTTGTCAAGTTAGTGTGTTGGCAGAGATGAGTGTGGGGTGGAGGATTCCACAGGTGCAAGGCCAAGGCATGTCAAGTGTTCAGCCTGAGTCTGATAGAGGGCTTCAACTTGAGAAGAAGTTGGAGAGTGAGGAATAGAGGGAGGTCGTTTCTCTAAATGTAAAAGAAGGAGATGGTCTTTGAAAGAGAACCCGTATGAGGATGTCCGAAGGGTGTTCACGTCGTGCCACGACGTAAAATAAGCCGCTGCTTGGGGAGGCAACCCCAAGGGTACCTCAGGTACAATTTCTAATCTTTGATTTTTTGTTTTGATTTTGTTATTTTCATTTTTGTTTGTTGTTTTTGTGGAAAGTTAGTACATGTAGAGGGGAAGTCTGAGTACCTCGCAGGAGAGAGAGCTAGAAGCATCGAAGAGGAAAAGTGTGGGCCGAAACACCCACATGTAAAGTTGAGGAAAACATGCTTTAGCTAGGCCTAAAGGCCTCGTGAGCATTTCTCACCTCTTGAAATTAATTTGATGTTACAGACATAGCATGATTTAAGTGTGGGGTGAGGGAAATTTCAAGGAAATTTTAAATTTTTGTGCTTAACAAATTGTTATGAATGTAATGCTTGTGGTGACAAAATTGGAAAAATTTGAAAATTTTTGTGTGAGTCAAGCATGACTTCATCACCCGTTGGTTTTTCTTTTCGGCCCTTTCCGACGGGGAGTTTTTGGAACCGAAGAATAATTTTTATTTGTTTTTATATAATGTTTTAAATACAGTTAGACTGTTTCCGACGATGGATGGATGACGACCAGTCTTGAGTAAAATAGTCGATAGGTGTCGGGTTTTTGAAACCTTAGCTAATTGATGCTTGATGTCTTTGTTGTGTGCTATATATGATTGTAAGATGCAAGTATGTTCAGTGTTGAAGCATGCAAAGGTATAACCTTGTTTGAGAACACTTAGACTTGAATTTGACTCAATATAATTGAAGCTTAAAGTTTGAATTCCTAGACATCGAGTAAGAGTCTGCGGAATGTGTCCCGAATTGAGCATGTGCCATGAGTGTGGTAAGGTTTTGAGCATTCTATGCCATTGTGGATTGTCTAGAACTTGCCTAGTGTGTATGAAACGAAATGAAGGATGTGAATTGTAGGAGATGATTTAGGCATTTATTTGAATTTAACTCTAATTTTTTTTATCCTCGCTTTACCTACCTTGAAAAATTAATCCTAGTTAGCCCCGTTTTTGAGCCTTGAGCCTATTCTTTGATAGCGTAACATAAGTTTAACTTTCTTCATTAACCTTGAATTTGATACAAATCTCCTAAGGCTTGAAGAAGAAAAATCTGAAAGAGAAGGAGTGAGAAGGATGAAAAGAAATGAAAAGTAGCAAGTTGTAGAAGTTGAGAAAGGACAAAGGTGCACGGTGTGAAAGTGGTCGATCATTATTAAGGAGAAAGAAAACAAAGTAATGAAAAAGTTATTTATAGAGCTCCTTACTGAGAAGTCAAAAGTGCCTAAATAAAGGGGGAAAACAAAAGAGGAAATATAAAACTACCAAGGATAAAAGGAAGTAACGGAAGGGTAGTTCGCAATGAGGGTGGATGTATTGCAGCGCTTAGGAAAGATAGTCACTTATTACTGGCCGTAATAGTACCTACCCGTACCTGAGTTACATTACAACCTACAAAGTCCTACTTGATCTTACATTCATACATCCTCAAATTAGTGAAGTAAAACAATAAGGGCAAGCTATGGGTCATGACATGATGCATGTGAATTGTGAGAGCTAGTAATCTTAGTCTATGTACTCCACACATGTTGTGATGTAAAAATTGTTTTTGCGTGTGAAATTGGGTAACTTTCTTTCCGTGAGGGCACATGTTTAATGAAGGATAAAATTCATGTGGGATTCCTTAATCAGTTGATTTGCACGAGTTTGTGAAGATTGAGAGTCGATTCTTGAGGTTGGCGAAGTCTTAACATAGTTGTATTTCCTAGCATGTTCCATTTTAACTTGTATCTTAAATAATTATTATAGCCGTAACTCGAATTATCTTGTTAAATTATGTGGAGTCTCCATATGTATGATATGTAAAAGGTTGTTCGAGGACGAACAAGGCTTAAGTGTGGGTTGTGATCGCGGCAAAACAGTACGCGCCCGTGATACGCTTTACAACTTAAATTAGTCTTGTTTATCTAAGTTATTTCATACATTTTCATGATTTTATATGAATAGAAGATATGTGCTAACTCAACATGATTAGCCTTTTGTTTTGTAGGTTTTGATGACTTTGGAGGAACTAATCCATGAGTTGGTGAAGTAGAGGCTTGGAAGCGGAATTAAACGCTAACGCCGGCAAAGAGGAGGGGGCACAAAACAGCCCACCGCAGGTAATATGCCACGGCAGGCAAACGTGCAATAACAGCCCACCCGCACGTTGGCAACGTGCCACGGCAGGCAGGCTGTGCGCGACATGGAGAGGCCAACGTACCGCCCAGCAGCGCCACGCTACCAACGTGGCAAGGTGCCGTTGAGGCTAATTTCTGCGATTTCCAGAGAGCTTGGGCGTTGCCTCCGTGTCACGGAGGCCGTGGCTCCGCGATACACTCTGTGACACTGGAGCCGTACCATGACAGGCTAAATTACACGTTCTCCATTTACTATAAATAGGACCCTTAGCCCTAATTCCAGGGGGTCACGATTTTATTCTGGAAACTACCTAGGAGGAAGGGAGAAGTGGAGAACCCATCTGTGCTCTGGCAAATTCTTCTCATCTACCAAACTCGTGTAAGTATGTAGTTTAGAGTAGTTTAATAGTAGTGTAGAGAGTTTTATGAACATTGAGATGGTTAGAACTCCTTCCTCTAGGGTTGAAACCAAGAATTATACTTGTGGATTTTATGATATTGTTTTGGAATTAAGTTATTGATTATTGTTGCCTGCATTCGATTGTTGGTTGTTTTTATGATTGATCACCATGAAAGCATATTTGTTAGCTCGGGTGATAGCTTGAGAAGGCATTACCTAGGTCAGGACATGAGAATGTGAGGAGGAGCATGTTTGTATCTCGGGAGAGATTTTTGTGTCAGGATAGAAATATACCTAACACCGGCTTGGTTGATACACGGGGGTTATGAAAGACCAACTTTGGGATGTCACATCACCACTCAACAAAGTAGTTGTGAGGCTAAGTTGAGTTAAATGGTTAGACGCACGAAAGTCCCTAATCGTTTCCCCGTAAAACACAACATAATTGATTGCCCAAGTGACTAGAAATTAGCATCCTCGCTCACAATGATGCATTGAGGCTAGATTGCCGTGTTAAGAGGCTCAAAGACCATAAACATGCAATTCCAGTTATGTGAAATAACAATTGATAGTTCCATGCTTATTCCATTGCAAATCGTAGTTTCGCATGATTATCTGGTTTTAACTCTATGTTGCTCCTAGAGAAATTTCAGAATATTTCGACTCCAAACTTAGACTTAATTAATCTTAATCGAAAAATGTCTATCACCAACACTATAGGTATTTAAGATCACATTAGAAATGGATAGTTAGAGGAATGGGTCCAGTCCCTATGGGTTCGACAATCCGGTTCTTAAAAAGAGCCACTATATTACTTGCACGACCCGTACACTTGCGGACGCGCTCGATGTGAAAAAGAGTCGTCAATAGACCCAAGGGTATAGGCTGAAAAAATAAGAAATATTGCACTAGATCATAGGACGACTCGTCCAGTCACCCATGAGGTTATTCCATGAGTCATGGAGTGACTCGTGAGGTGGAGGCTAACAAGTCGTAAGTCGTGGTCACCATCATGAACCATGAAGTCACTTCACGACCCGTGAGGTTGGTCATGGTTAGGAGGAAGAGTTGGAGGTTGGTTTATCCAGTAGACTTCACAAATAGACACAACAAGTCATCCCTACCTCACGACCTGTGATGTCCCTCGTTGGGAGTGGAAGAGTCCATTTTTTTCTGCGATTTTAGTAAGGGTATTTTCATAATTCCTAAGATTCTAATCCCTAAATTCTGTTGTTTAAAGCTATGTTAAGAGGTTCTGAAGAGTGCTTAGCCTATCCTAAGTCATTCTTTCATGCATGCAAGATTGGAGGGTTCTATTGAAGATCAAGTTTGAGAATTCTCCTAGTTCTTCCCCAAATCTCTTGGGATTTCAAGGAAGGGTGTAGAATTAGATTACCCAGGTATGTAGGATTATGAACAGGAGTTTCTTTTCACTCTCATGCCCAAATCCTATCCCAAGTTCATGAATTCAAGTGTTTGATCCTATAGGTTTTAACCCAAAGTATGAATTCTCTATGTTTTAATCACAAGTCAATTCCCTTCATATTTTAAATGATATTTTAAGATTCATGGTTATGTTTTATACTTATTTTGAATTAAAATTCATGATTTCTAGCTTTGAAAGTATTATGCCCAATTATGCAAGTTTCACAAAAAGTTAAGATTATGATCTATGTTTTCAAGTACGGTGAGATGTTTGGCATGAAAGAATGTTTATGAATTACCTATGTATGAATCCATGATGTTGACTAGAAAGTCTATTCCAAGAATGTTAAATTTTGGGAAAGTTCACATGATCTAAGTATGTTTTCATGATTTAGTTCAAGTTTATGATATTAGCTTACCACAAGGTTTTGGTGCTTAGACTACCACTTTCAGCTTATGGTATGTTTTGAGCCAAGACTCCTCATATTCAGATTTCAAACTATGTTTGTAATTTCATGACCAACTTCATTGAAAAATGATGGTTCAACTTCATTAAAAAATGATGAAGTGCATATGCATGTTTTTGGGAGTAGTGTCTAGCACCGAGTAGGCTATGAGTACAGATAAACCTTGAGCCTCAGAACTACATGCCAATGTAGGTTTGTTCAAATTTATTGAGACCTCCCTCATGAGCTTTCCTTTCCCTCAAGAGGCCTTCAGCTTGATATCGATATCATGATAGTGCCCTACGCCCTGGCAAGGCTTTGGGCGGCTCTGCCCACTTGAGTGTAATTATTGGGATCACGTAAGCTCTATCATGATACTTTCAGTTATATAGCAAGTCTCCTATTATTCCTCATGATTTCATTTATGCATGTTCATTAGTTATGATAATATATTTTCAGCAGATTTGACCCAATAATCAATTTGTCAGTTTTACTTATGAATATTCATTTCATCTTTGGTTCATTTGATTTAGTTATGAAGTTCAGTTATGTTTATTCATGTTTTCAAGGTATTAGCATGCAAGTCCTTACTCTCAGAATCTTAAAATGATATGATTTATGTTATGCATGTTTTCCATTTATACTTAGTTTGTTTTACTTACCTTGTATACTCAGTACATTCCAAGTACTGACCGCATATACTATGTTGTATCGTTTCATGATAAGGCTTATACGTTCAGATTTAGTCCGTCACTAGCCAATTTCTAGAGCTTAGCCCAGACAGCGTTGTTGGTGAATCGTCATCCTTCGAGGACTTTTAGATAGTTGAGTTATCATCATTTTCAGTTTCAGACTCATAGTGAGCTAGTTAGGGGTGAGGTCCCATCAACTCGTTAGTATATTAGAGGCTTTTCAGACATAGTTTGTATTTCTAGCTTCAGATTCTATGTTTTGAGCTTTCAGTTGTTAGATTGTTTTATTATTCGGCCTTCCACTATTTTAGAATTTAGTCTTCCATTTTCTTTATGTTGAGATTTAGTTTTTATGTTCATTCAATGAGTCGACTTGGAGCCATTTATGATTTTAAGTTTCCTGTCTAGATCCAGGCCTATGTTTGGGTCATGAAAAACTTTGTATCAGAGCCAAAGGTTCAATGTGTCCTTGGGTATCTGAAAGCCACATTAAGTAGAATGTTTTTCATAGGTGTGAAGCGCGCCACACTTATGAAGAAGAGGCTACGAAATGTTTTAGGAAATTTCCCTTCTTTCATGATCTATATCATGCGATAAATTATCTCTCTATCCTTCTAACTCATGCTGTACGCGTTTGCAAAATCATGTCTCCACGCCGAGTTTATGGGAGAAGGAATGGAAATGGAAATAGACATGAGAATGGAAATGGAGATGGGCACCAGCAAGCACGGGGGGATTATGTGCCTGAGCAGGTTGTCCATGCCGAGTTTATGGCGGCTATCTAGATGTTGGTGCAGGCATTGACCACTTAGGTCAACCAGTAGGCTGTAGCTCGTGTTTCCTAGAATGGAAATGCAGCGGCAACTACGGTCAGGGATTTCCTCAGGATGAATCCCCCTGCGTTTCTTAGGTCGAGAGTGGACGAGGACCCACATGAGTTCATCGAGGAGATTCAGAAGATCACCCAGATTATGGGGGTGAGGGAGGAGGAGTGTGCAGACCTATCCTCATATCAGTTGAAGGGGGTTACTCATATTTGGTATAGACAGTGGAAGGATGGACGGGGAGTCAAAGTGGGTCTCACTGATTGGGATGAGTTTCCCACCGCATTCTCGGACCAATTCTTTCCCTGGGAGATGAGGGAAATCAAGGCAGATGAGTTCGTGAATTTGAGATAGAACAATATGATCATCCAGGAGTATGCCCTAGAGTTCACCTGATTGTCCAAGTATGTGCCGGAGATGGTGGCTGATTAGAGGGCTCGGTGAGCAGGTTTGTGAATGGGGTGGCGGATTACTTAATCAAAGATTGCAGGACCGCTACGCTACATCAGGACATTGACTTCTCCCGATTGGTCTTGTATGCCAGCAGATGGAGGCAGTGCAGATGAGGGAGAGGAAGAGAGAGGCCAAGAGGGCTAGGAAAGACAGTTCTGGGTTCTCCCAACACAGATTTGGTGGGGGACATCGCCAACTGTCCCATCAGAGGTCATTAGTCCAAGCGTCGTTGTTAGCCAGTGTTCCATCCAAGTCTAGGCGTGATCAGAGAGGATGGGCATCAGGCTCTTGAGGAAGGGGAGCCAATTGGTGGAGCCCAATATTCCAGTTTGTGATAGGGTGGTAGATGGCACATCGGTCAATGCTTAGCAGGTTTAGGTGCATGTTTCGGGTGTGGGAAGCCCGGTTATATGTTTAGAGATTGCCTAGTGGCCAGATAGGGACATGGTAGAGGTTGAGACCCAACCATCAGTTCAGCAGCTCCACCAACACTCTTATCTCAGTAGGGTGCATCCACTGCTGCAGGTGGTGGTCAGCGTCAGAACAGGTTTTATGCCCTCTCGTCTCGTCAGGAGCAGGAGGTCTCTCTAATGTGGTCACTGGTATGTTACGAGTATTTCATCTTGATGTTTATACATTGTTAGATCCAGGGGCTACCTTATCTTTTTTGACACCCTATATTGCTAGTAGTTTTGGAGTCAGTCTCGAAATTCTATTAGAACCCTTCCCAGTCTCTACTCCAGTCGACGACTCAATTATAGCTCAACGGGTATACAAAAATTACTCTGTCATAGTCCTTCAAAAAGTCACCTCAACAGATCTAGTAGAGCTAGACATGACAGATTTTGATGTTATCTTTGGCATGAATTGACTACATGCATGTTATGCCTCCATTAATTGTAGAACTCGTGTGATAGAGTTTTTGTTTTTGGGTGAGCCAATCCTAGAGTGGAAGGGTAGTTTGGTCGTGCCTGTAGGTCGCTTTATCTCCTACCTCAAGGCTAGAAAGATGATTTCTAAGGGTTGTGTTTACCATCTATTTCGGGTTAAGGATGCTACGTATGAGACCCCGACTCTCCAGTCAGTTTATGTAGTGTATGAGTATCCGGAGGTGTTCCCAGATGATTTACCTAGAGTCCCTCCTGAGCGAGAGATCGACTTTGGTATTGACCTTCTTTCCAGTACACAACCTATATCTATTCCTCCTTACAGAAGGGCTGCAGCTGAGCTAAGGGAGTTGAAAGAATAGTTGAAGGGTCTCTTAGACAAGGTTTCATTAGACTTAGTAAATCCCCGTGGGGTGCACCAGTTCTCTTTGTTCGGAAGAAGGATCGATCTCTTCGTATGTGCATTTATTATCAATAGTTGATCAAGGTTACAATCAAGAACAAGTATCCTCTTCCCAGGATTGATGATTTATTTGACCAACTTTAGGGTGCTAAGTACTTCTCAAAAATAGATCTCAGGTCCGATTATCACCAACTCAGAGTTAGGGAGAGTGACATCCTAAAGACAACCTTTAGGACTCAGTATGGTCACTATGAGTTTGTAGTTATGTATTTTGTACTAACGAATGCTCCTGCAGCTTTTAAGGATTTGATGAACAGGGTGTCCAAGCCATATTTGGACATGTTCGTAATTGTGTTCATAGATGATATTCTCATATACTCTTGGAGCGAGGAGGAGCATGCCGCTTATTTGAGAATTGTACTCTAGACTCTTAAGAATCTCCAACTATTTGCTAAATTCAGTTAGTGTGACTTTTGTTTGAACTCAATAGCATTTTTGGGTTATGTGGTGTCAAGTGAGGGTGTACAGGTGGACTCGTAAAAGATATAAGCTGTAAAGAATTGGCCTAGACTAGTTAGTCCTTCGGATATCAAGAGTTTCTTGGGTTTAGCTGGCTACTACATAAGGTTTTTTGAGGGATCTTCATCCATTGCGGCATTGTTAACTAAGTTGACCCAGAAGAAATTCAAATTTCAGTGGTCGGATGCCTGTGAGAAGAGTGTTCAAGAGTTAAAGAGTCGACTCACTTTAGCCCAAGTATTGACCCTACCCGAGGGTATAGATGGATTTGTGGTGTATTCTGATGCCTCTAGGGTTGGACTTGGTTGTATGTTTATGCAGTATGGCAAGGTCATTTCATATGCCTCTAGATAGCTTAAAACTCATTAGAAGAATTACCCGACGCACGACCTAGAATTGGCAGCAGTGACGTTTGCATTAAAGATTTGGAGGCATTATTTGTATGTAGTGCATGTTAATGTGTTCACGGACCACAAGAGTCTTCAGTGTGTGTTTACTCAGAAGGACCTAAATTTTTGACAAAGGAGGTGGTTAGTGCTTCTCAAGGACTATGGCATGAGTTTCCTTTATCATCCGGGCAAGGCCAATGTAGTGGCGAATGCCCTTAGCAGGCTATCCATGGAGAGTACTTCTCATGTGGAAGATGAAAGGAAAGAGTTGGTGAAGGATGTGCATTGGCTTGCATGATTAGGAGTTCACTTTGCTGACTCGACGGATGGTGGTGTCATTATTCAGAATAGTTTAGAATCCTCTTTGGTGACTGAGGTCAAGTACAAGAAAGATGATGATCCTATTTTGGTAAAGCTAAAGGAAGCAGTTCACAATCACAAGGTAGAGGTCTTCTCCAAGGGGGAGATGGTGTACTTCGTTATCAGGGTCATTTGTGCATTTCGAGTGTTGATGACTTGAGAGATCGAATGTTGCATGAGGCTCATGGTTCCCAGTATTTTATACATCCAGGTTCCACCAAGATGTACCATGACCTATGGGAAGTCTATTGGTGGAATGGTATGAAGAAGGACATAGTAGTGATTGTGGCTTAGTGTCTGAACTGCCAGCAAGTGAAAATGGAGCATCAAAGACCAATAGGTGTGCTTCAAGACATTAGTATCCCTACCTAAAAGTGGGAAGATATCAGTATGGACTTCATTACAGGGTTTCCTCGTACACGTCGACAATATGACTCTATTTGGGTGGTTGTGGACAGGTTGACTAAAGCAACTCATTTTCTACTAGTCAAAACCACTGACTCAGCGGAGGATTATGCTAAGTTGTATATTCGTGAGTTTGTTTGGTTTCATGTTATTCCCTTGTCCATCATATCAGACAGAGGTACTCAGTTTACCTCCTAGTTCTGGAGGTCGTTCCAGAAGGGACTTGGTACTCAGGTCAAGCTTAGCACAACTTTTCACTTGCAGACGGATAGTCAGGCTGAGCGAACCATTCAGACTCTTGAGGATATGTTGAAAGAATGTGTGATTGACTTCAAAGATAGTTGGGATGGTCATTTACCTCTTATCAAATTTACTTACAACAACAGTTACTACTCTAGAATTCACATGGCTCTATTTGAGGCTCCTTATGGTTGGAGATGTAGATCTCCTATTAGTTGGTTTGAAGTAGGTGAGGCTACGTTGATAGGGCCAGATTCAGTCCATGAGGATATGGAGAAAGTTCAGCTTATGAGGAAAAAGTTGAAAACAGCTTAGAGTCATCAAAATCCTATGCATATGTGAGGAGGAGAGAAATTTAATTTGAAGTTGATGAATGGGTGTTTCTGAAGGTGTCTCCCATGAAGAGAGTGCTAAGGTTCGGAAAGAAAGGGAAGCTTAGTCCCCGATATGTTGGCCCGTACAGGATTGTGAGACGTGTTGGTAAGGTGGCCTATGAGTTGGAGTTGCCCTTAGAGTTGGCTTCAGTACATCCAGTTTTTCATGTATCGCTCTTGAAGAAGTGCATTGGTGATCCTGGATTGATTGTTCTGGTAGAGAACGTTAGTGTGAATGATAGCCTTATCTATGAAGAGGTTCCGATTGAAATCCTTGATCGTCAGGTTCAGATGTTGAGGAACAAAGAAGTAGTTTCAGTAAAGGTTCTGTAGAGAAATCAGTGTGCCGAGGGAGCTACGTGGGAAGCCGAAGCAGATATGATGGCTAAATACTCGCATCTTTTCCCTTTCGACTCAATTCTAGCTTGAGGTACCAGTATCCTCCTTAACTCTATTAAGCTTCATGTCTAGTTCATGTCTCTTAGTTTCCTTTATGTTAGTGCATGTATGCGTGATTCATGAATTCAGTTCAGTCATATATTTCAGTCCAAAGTCAGCCACTCTATCAGTTTCAGCTTCAGATATTCAGAATTTGGGATGAAAGTTCCGTTTCCCAGTTATTTAGTATGTTTATGCACATTCGAGGACGAATATTCCCAAGGGGGAGATATTGTAATACCCAAAAAGCTCCTAAGAACAGATCTGAAGGTATAGCCAGAGAAAAATAGGAAATGTTGCACCAGGTCACAGGACGACTCGTCCAGTGACCCGTGAGGTTACTCCACAGTCGTGGAGTGACTCATGAGGTGGAGGCTGGAAGGTGGGAAGTCGTGGTCAGGGAGTGACCACGGGTGGATGTCACGAGCCGTGAAGTCACTACACGACCCCTGTGGTTGGTCGTGGTCAGAAGGAAGAGTTGGAGGTTGGTTTATCTAGTAGACTTCACGAATAGACACCACGAGTCGTCCCCTACCTCACGACTCGTAATGTCCCTCGTGGAGACTGGTAGAGTCCATTTTTTTCATCGATTTTAGTAAGGGTGTTTTTGTACTTCCTTTGCTTCTAAGCCCTAAACTATGTCGTTTTAAGCTCTGTTAGGAGGGTTTTAAGAGTGCTTAGCCTATTCTAAGTCATTCTCTCCTATGCATACAATATTGGAGGTTTCTATTGAAGACCAAGTTTGAGAATTCTCCTAGTTCTTCCCCAAATCTCTTGGGCTTTCAAGGATGGGTGTAGAATCAGATTACCCAGGTATTTAAGGTTATGAATGGGAGTTTCTCTTCACTCTCATGCCCAAATTCTATCCTAAGTTTATGAATTCAAGTGTATGATCCTATGGGGTTTTAACCCAAAGTATGATTTTTCTATGTTTTAATCATGGGTCAATTCCCTTCATGTTTTAAATGATATTTTAAAATTCATGGGCACATTTCATACTTATTTTGAATTAGAATTCATGATTTCTATTTTTGAAAGTATTATGCCCAATTATGCAAGTTTCATGAAAAGTTAAGATTATGATCTATATTTTCAAGCATGGTGAGGTGTTTGACATGAAAGAATGTTTATGAATTACCTATGTATGAATCCATGATTTTGACTAGCAAGTCTATTTCAAGCATGTTAAAGTTTGGGCAAGTCCACTTGATCTAAGTATGTTTTCATGATTTAGTTCAAGTTAATAATATTAGCTTGCCACAAGGTTTTGGAGCCTAGACTCCCACTTTCAGCTTGTGGTACATTTTGAGCCAAGGCTCCTTATATTCAGATTTCAGAATATGTTTGTAATTTCATGATCAACTTCATTGAAAAAGGATGGTTCAGTTTCGTTGAAGAATGATGGAGAGCATATGCATGTCTTTGGGAGTAGTGTCTAGCACCGAGTAGGCTAGGGGTTCAGGTAAAACTCGGGCCTCAGAACTATGTGCCAACATAGGTTTATTCAGGTTCATTGGGAACTCTCTCGTGTGCTTTGATGCCCCCAAGGTCCTTCAGCTTGATATCGATATCATGGTAGCGCCCTTAGCCCTGGCAAGAATTTGGATGGCTCTACCCACTTGAGTGTAATAGTTTGGATCATGTAAGCTCTATCGTGACACTGTCGGTTATATGGTGAGTCTCCCATTGTTCATTATGATTTTATTTATGCATGTTCATCAATTATGATAATATGTTTTCAACAGGTTTAACCTAATGATCAGTTTTTTAGTTTTACTTATGAATATTCTTTTCAGCTTTAGGTCATTTGGTTCAGTTATGTTTATTCATGTTTTCAAGATATCAACATGCAAGTCTTTACTCTCAGAATCTTATAATAATATGATTTATGTTATGCATGTTTTCATTTTATACTTACTTAGTCTTCTTTACTTATTTTTCTTACTCAGTACATTCCAAGTACTAACAACATACTTTATATTGTATTGTTTTATGATATAGGCTCAGACGTTCAGATTCAGTCTCGCTGCTAGCCAGTTTATAGAGCTCAGCCCAGAAAGCATTGTTGGTGAATCCTCATCCTTTGAGGACCTTTAGATATTTGAGTTATCGTCATTTTCAGTTTCAGACTTCTAGTTAGCTAGTTGGGGATGTTATCCCATCATCTCGTCAGTATGTTAGAGGCTTTTCAGACATAGTTTGTATTTCCAGCTTCAGATTCTGTGTCTTGAGCTTTTAGTTGTTAGAATATTTTTATTATTTAGACTTCCGCTATTTCAGAATTTAGTCTTCTGTTTTCTTTATCTTGAGATTTAGTTTTTATGTCCATGCCATGGATTGAATTGGAGCCATTTGTGGTTCTAAGTTCCGTGTTTAGATCCAGGCCTATGTTCGGGTCGTGACAGAAATGGTATCCATGCTGATGATTTTCTTTTTCACGAAGTTCAGGAAAAGTTAGTTGCGGTGCTGTAACTAGTTGTATTTCAAATTGAGTGAGATGTTGATTTGCCGGCAAAATAACAGTACAAAACACAAAGTTTAAATACTTACTTTCATTCATTTTCTTTTTTTTTATATTTCTACTTCACTATTGTGTTTCCAAATAACTAAGGTACCAACTAAAAGATAGTATATCATTTTATGGTTTTTGTTTCATTTTATAATCTTTCAATATTTCTTTAATACATGCTGAACCTTGATAGTTGTTGGGCATATCAAATAAAAAAATATATTTATTATCAATTTACCTATGAAATATGGAGATAGTACATCATCACTTGGTATAAATAGGATGCCGAACTTAACCTTGAAAAATGCTCTCCTTTAAAGTTCACAAAGTGTTCATTCTCAGGTCAATATTTAACTCAACCCCAATGGTTAATGATTTTTTTGTGCCAGACTAGACCTTGTACAAATTTTCGAATTGTATATTTTGTTTGCTAAAAATCATTATATATGATGAGCACAAGTTTAAGACTTTTGTGGTTTTAAGATACTATTATGATGTGTAGGTATGCTAAAGTATACTTGACTATACTAGATCGCTAGAGTTTTTTGTGAACTTCTTAGAGTGACTGTGATAATTAGAAAAATTCAGTTATGTTTGGAAACGAGGATATTGTGTTTTATCTCTATCTTTCTTTAGTGTTTTGAATAAGCCAGTCTCTTATCTTACTTTAGGTTGTTGGTCTATGAATATTTTTTTTAGTTTCACTGTCTACTTGAAGTGCTCAGCTTGGGAGAGCTGTCTCTTAGTCTTAGTCCTTGAAGTACTCAGATTATGCATAGATTGCAAATGGTTTCATTAGCATTTGTCTCTCATTGTTAATACTTTAGCAACTGAAGAAGGTAGTTTTTTAAATAGAATGTGTCAACGAAGTGTTCGAACCATTCAACTTAATCTATTTGGATAAGTAGTGTTACAGTCATATACTTGCAACTAATCTTTAAAATTGTCAACCTTATTTGGACTTGTTTGTGTTGATATCAATATCTTATGAATAGCTAGTATGCATTTTAAAAAAATTATAAATTGAGTAGCTTTCTGTATATTCAAGATTAGAACTTTTTAAAACTCAGGTAGGTTAGCAGATGGTGAGACCAAAAACTCAAATACCATCCTGATTGCATAGGTACTAGTGTAAGGGAAACTGCAAACTAAATCAAGAATTCAGCTAAGATGGATAATATACAATAATAAAATTCCAAATCATAAAAAACAAATCAAGACTTAGATTAAAAGATAAAGAAGGCAAATTTAAAGCTGAAGCAAGAGTAATCTTAATGAGTTGAAATTGGCTATTATAAAGTGTCTTGTGATGGAAGAAGATCTCAATTCCAATGAAGATAGTTTCTCCAAGTCTTACATCTATTTGGAGGCCTAGATTAAAGTTCAGGAGGAAAAGGAATGAGGTTCAAATCAGTTCCCAAATGGAGAAAATGCTGTAGTATTTTTTAATTAGTTTTTAGAATTATATTTAAGAGTTGTTTTATTCAATGTTAACCTAGATCTTTATGTGTGGAGGCCTTCTATGCCATTTAATAGTTATTTTTCTCGTCCTTCTATGACATTTAATAGTTGTTTTGCTCTTTGTTGACTTCATGGAATGATGTGCGTGGTAGCATTCTAGGCATTAGGAAGTATCATTGTTATTTATGTTATCTTTGACCAGCCCTTCTTCATTACTATATAAAAGGGTCTTTGTTCATTCATGAAGATCAAATTTTAAACTAAAATATATTTGAGAGTTCTTTTGAACCTTTGTGGCGGATTGCTTTTTGGATTTATCTTTCAACCTTTACTAGTTCATAGTTTATGGTAGTAAGATAATTTCTTTCTTGATATCTTTGGTTTCTTCTTGGTATTCTTAGAAGGCGATTAGTACACTTACTAATTATTATCAAACATTACTCAAGAAGCAGTCAAGATCCGATTCTAAACTTGATTAATTTGTCAAGTAAAGGCGTTTCTTTTATGTATAGTCAATTCTTTGTTACTTGGATCTTGTCAAATCCATATCTTTTAATTCTTGTTTAGTCTTTCCAATTAGTTTTCTAATTTTTCTTTCACATTTGTTTAAGTTCATACTCTAGTTTTAGGATTTTCAACCTGTGTTATCAAGTGGTATCAGAGAGGTTCCATCAAGATTCTATTCTTGATAAATCTTGGGAGTTTCTTGAACAAAGAGCAACAAAAAAAGTTATTGTAGCAGTGAATAGTAACATTCAAAAAAGTATTGTGGCAGTGAATAGTAACATTAGAAAAAAAGAGTAAAAGAATAAAATTAGATCTTTATCTTTTTCTAAAATCTTTTTTTTTTGTTCGAGTCTTTTTTAACTAAATCCTATTCTATATCGGGTTTGTTCTTCACTTATTTTTTGTGCCCCAAAAATTTCTATTTTACTATTAAAGACTTGACACTGGTAGAGCTAATTATAGATCTACAAAATATCTTCCTAAAGGTCATTTGAGAGAAAAAAGGCAAGAGTGGGTGAGAATAATTAAGGAAAAAAATCAAAGTTTGAGTGATACACTATTTTCTTTAAGATGTCTAATATAAGTGATACTGGTGGTGAAAGGAAGGCTGCTCAAGAAGCGGAGATCCGAGCAAGAAATGATTTTGCTTTACAAGATATGTGCCAACAATTTGAAAGAAGAAACTTATAATTTCAAGAGATAAAGGATGCCATTGCTAAATAAAATGAGACAATAGCTGAACTTAGGAGGGGAAATCAACTTGTTGTACTACCCCAAAATAATCCCATACTTCAAAATAGGAGAAATATACCCCATGCCCCCATTGTGAATCAAGAAATCCTATATATGATTTGATTGATGATTTTGATGTAAATCTAGATAGGATAGGGAGAGATTGTCAAAACCCAAGCATGGACCCCGGACCGAGACACGGGACCTAGAACCACGAATGACTCCAAGCTAACCCCTGATATATACATACCATGAAAGGGAGCATAACTAAGCGGAAATAAAACATGAACACAATATATGCGGAAGTCTTCATATCATAAAAAAATAAGCTTATACACGAGTCAACAACGCTTAACCATATACATAGTTGTCTTAAAAGACTCTAACCATACGATGAGCTCATGTGACAACACCCCAAATTAGATCGCTAAGTCTGAAAGTAAAAGACATAAGGAAAAGAGACATCACTAAAACTGCCATCCTCAAATCTTGAGGACTCACCAAAACTGGGAAGGTACTGGATTGAAGCGGCAGTGAGCTAACGTTAGGACTAAGACTGGTCACACGAACCTATATCATGAGACAATATAGCATAGAGTATGCGGTCATTACTTTAAATGTACTGAGTATGTAGAGAAAGTAAAACACACTAGTAAAATAATAGTCTAAAATTATGAATATAAAATAAGATAGAACATGAGAGTAAGGACGACATGCTAAAAATCATATTCTTGAAATAATCATAATCATGAGATATTCATCATAAGCTGAAACATAATGACCCAAGATTTTCAAAAGCCAATTATCTCATTTAACATTCTTGAAATCATACGCAAAAGCTCATATTAATGGGTCAAATACACTTTAAACATTTTATCGTAAGTCATAAGTATGAATAGATTTAAACATAAGGAACAATGGGAGGATTCATCATAACCGACAAAATCATGATTGAGCTTACGTGATGCTCCAACTGTCTCGCTCAAATGGGCAGAGTCGTCCTAAGCCTTGCCAAGAAAAGAATGATAAGGCGGATATCACTCGTGAGCCTCGTCGGGCTGTGGGAACACTCTCTGGAGAGGCCCTATATATGAATACATATATATACACCTATAGTGGCATGTAGTTATGAGGTTTGGGGTTTGCTTGAACCCTTAGCCTACCCGGTGCTAGACACTACTCCCAAAACATGTACATGACTCATAATTATCATCGTAAGAACATACTTTATCTTGCATGGGCTTGTCTAATTCATGAAATCATAATCATAATTGACATATATGAAATAGTCATGAGAATAATGCCACAATTTGTCACGACCCGAACGAAGGTTCGGATCGCAACACAAGACAAGGAGCCCCGAGAGACTCCAGTCGACCCATGGCATAAGCATACATCTAACTCGATTAATAAAATGGAAGAATCAACAAGATAATCATAGTGGAAGTCTAGATTAAGCATAACATAAAAATACACAATCTGAAGCTAAATACAACAATATGTCTAAAAAGCCTCTAAACATAACGAGTTGATGGGACAAGACCCCAACTAACTCAACAATCTGAAACTGAAAGTACATAAGAAAATCTGAATAGTCTAGTCCTTGGGAGATGAGGACTCACCAACAACGTACAATGCTATCTCAAAAGACTGACTATGAATGGGGCTGAACCTGAGAGCCAAGTCCTGTATCATGAAACGATACAGTATAGAGTATGCGATCAGTACGTGGAATGTACCGAGTACGCAAGGTAAGTAAAACCGCTTAAGTAGGTAAAATCATTTAAATACATGCATAATGTAAACATAAACATTATGAATCTGAGAGTAGAGCTTGCATGCATTCTTTCTGAAATCATGATCTCTTCATAACATAACATACATCATAACTGAATCAATTGACTCAAAGCTGAAATATGATATTAATGAGTAAAACTGAACATTGAGTCAAACCTGCTTTAGAACATATATAGACATAAAAATCTCATGAATGATATACATGCATAACTAAAATCATGAGGAACAATGAGATACTCTTCTTTTAACCGAAATACCACGATAGAGCTTACGTGGTCCCAACTATCACACTCAAGTGGGCAAAGCCGTCCAAAACCTTGCTAGGGCTAGGGACGATACCATGATATCGATATCAAGCTCATGGGCCAATAGGATCGGGGATAGCTCACAAGGGAGGTACCGAAGTAATATGTATAAGTATAAACCTAAGTTGGAGCGTAGTTCTGAGGCATAGGGTGATCGACCCTTAGCCTACTCGGTGCTAGACACTACTCCCAAAAACATGCATATTCTCTACATCGTTATTCAATGAATCTCAACATCATCTATTGACGAAGCTCAACCATCAAATACATCTCAAATGTGAAATCATTCATATGAAAAGCTTTAACTCAAACCGTACCACAAGCTGAAAGATAATTGGGAGTCTTCGCTCTAAATCCATGTGGTAAGCTTAATTCAGGAAATCATAAATCATACTTTTACATGTGGGCATTTCCTAAAGCTTTATCATGCTTGAGAATACTCATTTCACATTGAAAACATCATTATAAATATGGGTAGCTTGAAACATGTTTTTCATCATAATATCTCGTCATAATCATACATTCATCTCAAATCTCTTCTTTCATGAGCTTTTCATCAATGGGCTTTTTAATTCATAAAACTAGAAACATGATTTTTAATTGAAAACGATATAGAACTTGCCCATACTTCATAATTCAATAGTAGAAACATATTTAAATCGTACCCATGTAAAGAAATTAGGAATATCATGCATTGGGTTAAAACCTCATAGATTAGACATAGAACATTCATGATTTAGAGAGGGATTGGGCATGGGTGTGAAGGAATTCACCCATTCATAACACTACATACTTGTTGGTAGCTGATTCTTACACTTCTTTGATAGCCCAAGAAGAAATTGAAAAGAAATTGAGGAACACTAGGCTTCATCACCCTCTCTCACCTTCTACCTTACATGCATGAATGTAAATGGCCTAACATGAACTTAACCCCTTTAAAGTCATCATTCATAACTCAAAATGACGTAGTTTAGGCCTTAGGATCTTAGGAATTACGAAAAATCCCTTACTAAAATCGTAGGAAATAACTGCCAGATGGTCCTAACGAGGGACCTAAGGACTCGTTCTCTAAGGCCATGACTCGTGGCATGACCCGTGAAGTTCACTTCTTCTCAAGTCTGCTGGGCTCGCAACGGAGGACTTGATGACTCGTTACCAGGCCACGACTCATGGTCAGCATCCATCAGGTTTACTGTCTTAGCCTAAGTAAAATTATTCCCTGCTTGATCACAACTCATCCCATGAATTGTGGGGACTGACCACGACTCGTGGGGTCCTTCCATCAAGTACACTTCCCCTCTTCTTCTCTTTTCTTACTCACCCACCCCACGACTGACCTAATGACTCGTGGGGCCTACCACGAGTCATGGTCATGTCCATGGGATCTTATTTCCCAAACTACAAACTCATCACCTGGGCCTCCCCATGTATCACATCATGAGTCATGGGCTACTCTCATGGGTCTTCTCACAACTCTTTTTGTGCTTGATGCCAAGTTTTTCTGCGTTTCAACTCCCGGGTCTAATCTTTGGGCTTCCGGGGTATAACACAATTGGCCATGATACATAAACTAGATTTTCATGAAACCTATACATACTTGAATAAGACTTCATAACTCAAAATCATAAAATCAGAAGTTTGAGATTCATAAACATTTGTGCATGCTTTGATAGTTCATCATAACTTGAAATCATGGGCTCATAAGTTTGAGATTCATAAATTCATGCATAATTGGATAAAATTATCATAAAGTTGAAAACATAGATCCATGAGAGATTCTAGTAGAAAATAGGTAATCATCATCATAAATCATGAGTTTAATCATAAGAAACTTGAATTCATAGGAGATCATAAGAGATTTCATGAGAACCGGGTCTAACTCTAGAATTTCAACATATAATGCTTGGAGACTTGAAATTATGAAATAGGAATGAAATTGGGCATAAGGGTGAAAGATTTTCCCCTCATAACCCCACATACCTGGGCTTGATGAATCCCTAGCTTGACTTTATGACCCAAGAGAGAATTGAAGGAATTTGATGAAGAACCCTAACCTTGGCTTGAGAGTATTTGATCTTCCAATTGAGGTGTTAGGAGTAGAATGAGGGTTTAGGCTTAGTAAAACCCCTTAATACACCCCTTAAAGAATCCAAAGTGATGTCACTTAGGAGTTAAAAGCTTAGAAAGTTACAAAAATATCCCCAAGACTTCGCATTTTAAAATTGTTCCATCTAGTGCTATGACTTGTCCTATGACTCGTAGGACTTTACCACGACTCATACTGAGTCTCATGGTTTTAGGTCCTGCTTTTGATCATTTTCCAAAACTTCCTACAACGGGAACGTACTGTCACGCCCCTAGTCTACATCCTAGACGCGACATGATCCTTAGGGCTACAAGTGACCCTAAGCTAACCCATGGCATAGCATACTAATGAAACTATGAGTACTGAATAAAATATATAAGTGGAAGATTTGAAAACATAACTTATTAATATACTCTAAGTAGCAACACATCTAATAAAGTATTGAATTACTATCTCTGTCTGAAAGCCATCTAAGAACTGATGAGTTTCTGGGACAAGCCCCTAGCTAACTCTATAGTCTGAACTAAAATATCAAAATACAATAGTCTGGAAAGAAACTCCGTCCCTCGGAAAATGAGGACTCACCACTGACCTCTGCTGATTTCCCCCTGATTCCATTGGATCTTGAGTTAGAGCGAACACTTTGTAGGATGGAAAACGCTAAGCAGAGAGAGGCCTGTATGGACAAAGAAGCTCGTCAAGCTGAGTTAGCTCGAGAAGTTGCACTTCAGGAAGATGAGGGTGCTCGTGACGAGGTAGTGAATGCTAGAAGCCATGAAAGGGGCAATAGAGGCCAAAGATATGCTCATCAGTTCTTTGATGATGATGATCTGGATGTCGATGAGGCCGGGCCAACCGGAGCTATTGTACCTCCACCTTTGCCTGCTAGGGCAAAGTTTGACATTACTAGCACTATGATCTAGTTGATTAATATGAAGGGGGTGTTTAATGGTCACACAGCTGACGATGCTAACCAGAACTTGATGAATTTTTTTGGGATATGCAAGGTGTACAGGTTACCCGGTGTAAGCCAGGATGCGATAAGGTTGAGACTCTTTGCATTCTCTCTCTTTGGAGAGGCGACATTATGGTTATCAAAGTTGCATAATGACTCCATTACCAACTGGAGGGAGCTTAAACAAGCCTTCCTAGAACGGTTCTTCCCACCCTCCAGGATGCTGCAACTAAAAGACGAGATCTATAATTTTCGATAGTTGAAGTCTGAGGCACTGTGAGAGACTTGGTTGAGATTTAAGAAGAAGCTAAGTGACCAAACCATAAAATTCCCGATGAAAGCTTGTTGGAAACTTTTTATAGCTATTTGAACAACGACACTAAGGAGGTAGTAGATATAGTGGCAAGAAGAGCATTGATGAGTCAATCATGGGAGCAACCAAAATTTATACATGACCGAGTGACCAAGATGAACAGGGCCTGGCACACCAGGGATGGAGAGAAGTTGTGGGTATGTATGCTATTGGTATGACTGCAAAATAGTGCAGAAAGGAGGAGGAGCATGATCAGGAACTAGCTCATATTAGGACATCCTTGGACCTACTCATGAAGCACATTATGAGCTATGGAGCTCAGAAGGTGAATGTAGTCGAAGCTCAAGGTCAGGATTAGGGGTTTGAGCAAACAGATTCCAAGGAGGAGGCAAAATTCTTGGACAACCAGGTGGCAGGTTTTCAGACCAATGCCCAAGGATTCAGACAGGACACTTGGCACCAAGGCTCTAGAAATCAAGTTGGACCCAATAAAGATACAATTATAATAGGAATAGATACAAGGATAGGATCAGAGGTCGTGAGCAGAAACGTGAATGGAGTAAGAATGATGGCTACTGTAGTGATCGAACTGGTGTTTATATTCCTCCCAGAGCCTGTGAGGGTGTTGCTAGACCCTCAAAGTTAGAGAGTATAATGGCTGAGCTGCTAAAATGGGCCAAATTAACTGACGAGTAGCTAAAGGATATTAGGGGCAACATATCTAGCATGGGCCAAAAGGTCAAATCCCACACCACAGTAATAAAGCAGATTAAGCAGCAGCTTGGTCAGATGTCCGCATCCCTAAACCAGAGGCAAAAGGGAAAACTTCCTAGCAACACCATCCAAAATCCAAAGAATGACAATCATTGTACGACGTTGATGACTAGGAGTGGTGATCCTCCCCTGCCGGTTGTAGTTGAAATGGAAAGACAGAAGGAGATCGAGCTTAATGAGGATGATGAGGTTGCTGACTCAGAGCTTGCAGGTAAGGCTGAGTTGACTAAGACTCTAGTTGGTGTAACAAGGTCTGGAGCTGATAAAGGGAAGGAAAAAGGGGCCATATAGGTGTATAGGGCTATCCCTCGACCACCGCCACCATTCCCGTAGAGGATGAAGAAGAAGGAGAAAGATGGTAAGTTTCAGAAATTTCTCTCTATGCTAAAACAGTTGTCTGTGAACATACCATTGGCCGATGCTGGGATATGCCGAATTTTGAAGGACCTTGTGACTAGGAAAAGGTCCGTGAGTTATGAGCTGATTGGTAATTTGCATCATTGCAGTGCCATAGCCTCATAGGACCTTGCCCAAAAGAATGATGATCTAGGTGCCTTCACCATTCCTTGTAAGATTGGTGACTTTGAGGTTGTGGAGGCACTATGTGAATTAGGAGCTAGCATCAACTTGATGTCGTTAGCTGTGTTCAAGAAGTTGGGCTTGGGAGCCCCCACACCGATGATAATGCGGCTATTGATGGTTGACCGCACAGTTATAAAGCAAGTGGAGATCCTAGTTGATGTGTTAGTGAAGGTGGATCGGTTTATTAGTGGACTTTGTGATCTTGGATCACGAGGTTGATTTTGAGGTCCCCATTATTTTGGGGCAACCATTCCTCGCCACTCGGAGAGCTCTGGTAGATGTTAAGGCTAGCCACTAGAAGTTCAGGCTGAATAAGGAGGAGGTCACCTTTAATGTTTGCCGGTTCAATGAAGCAAGCCAATGAGTTTAGGGTTGTATTAGCAATTGAAGATGATTTAGAGTCTCTTGAAGAATTTTGAGTAGTCAGGGGACTTGTGTCATGCCACAAAGTTAAATCAGGTGCTGCATGAGAGGCAACCCATGAATGGTCGGTGAAGTCTGAGTAGTTGACAAGAGCGCTTAAAGCACCACAGGTATGTCCCTTTCCTTGTTCTTACTTTTGATGCTTTGGGAACAAAGCATGCTTTTAAAAAAGGGGGTATACTTGTGATATTTTTGGGTTTTGACTTTTGCCCGAGGGTTTTTATTCATGTTTCTTTTTTCTCGTACATGTTATCTAGTAGAACCGACATGTTTAGGATTTTGTTTTGTGTTTTGGTTAACTAAAAGTAGTTAGAAGTACTTCACTGCCAATGAATGCATATGTCTTGAAATGTTGAAAAAATTACCCTATTTGAAAAAGTTTTGGTTGCCTAGTTGTGTATGTTGACTGCAATTCATGATTTTTGTGGATCATTTTATGTCATTTAGTCTATTAGCATGTGTAATTATAACTTAGCTGTGCATGAACTAGATAGGTAGAATTAATGTGAACCTATACTATGAGTGAGTGAGGATTTATACTCAGTTCTACATTGTGTTGAGGATCTAGAACATACCCGATTGGTCTTTACATAGGTTATAGGATAGTTGGTTAGGAAAGGATCATAGGTCGTTTTTTGATTTTAGCCACTTTAGCTTAAATGACCCAACCAAATAAAAAATGAATCCCTTAATACTGACTTTGAGCCTAAAATTGACCATTTCTCTTTGATTACCCATTCACCTTTCCCATTGTTTATAATGAACCTATTTGGCCCCGGTACCTCGTTGGACATTGTGAACCTCACCTCAGGAAAATGCCTAAGTTGAGGGTGACTATAGTAGGGGTGCATAGACTATGAGGAGGTGGAAAAGGAAGATAAAAAAGTCAAAGAAAAAGTAGGGTGTGGTGTGAAAGAAAAATATATAAAAGAAGAGTTGAAATTGAAAAGAAAATAAAAGAAAAAGAAAAGAAATGAAAACAGATGAGAAAAATACACCACACTCACACATTGCATTTAAGTGGAGAAAAAGAGAGGAAAGAAAAAACTGAAAAAGGGGTATAAAGTGAAAGTAAAGCCATGTATGTAGTGCTAAGGAGGGTTTAGTCACTAAATTTCATATTTACCATACCCAGCTCGAAGCCTACATTACAAGCCGAATAAAGTCCTATAGTGATCCTAGCCTAACTCTCTGAAAAATCGAAGTAGAGAAAATAAGGGCAAACCTATGGTATCTGATGTGCATTATTTGGAACTTTATTGTAAGTGCGAGAGTCTTACTTGCTTAGTCCCAAGTTGCATATTTCTATATATCTATGAGTTTTGGGGACTTCATTTGCTGTGAGGGTACTTGATTTGTATTATATTATGCCAATTATCTGTGTGAGTAGCACTAATGATAGCTTGATTCTCTGCTGATAGTTAGATACCATATCTTGATCCTTGTATATCATGAGTTATAGTTGCATGAGTGCATAGTTGCTCTTGGCAAGGTACGAACGTCTTCCCGACTAACTTGATTTGAATGAAAAAAAGGGTGGCGATTGTGGTTTCTGTGCATAGTTTGGTTATGTTGGTTGTAAGTCTTCTAGTTTACTTTTTAGTTAAGCATTGTTTTATAGTTTTGTTTTATTTTGCTGAGGACATGTAAAAGTTTTAAGTTTAAGGTGTTGATGTGTTGTGGGATTACAACACTTTCGACACTAAAACTAGGAAAATATCATGGACTTGGGTATGTTTATACAAATATGATGCACTTTTACTTTGTTTTCAGGGAAATTAGGTGTTGGAGCGAAATGTGCAAAAGTAAAAAAATGTAGAAAAAGGGCTAAGTATGGACCACATTACGAGCCATACCATCTAGTACGATCCATGCGAGAATCATGGAAAAGTCCAGAAGATGTGCTGAACCAAAGCATCAGTACAACTCTTGGTACGAGCCATACCATCTTGGTATGAGCCGTACCAAGGCAGTCGTGATAAAGTTTGGGGAATGAGTCGGTATCGACACTGGTAACAATCAGAATCATGTTATCTACCTATAGACCATACCAAAGAGCCATGGTGAAGTTGAAGAAATTGAAGAATGGCAGATCTCAAGGTACGACAAGAATTCACGAGTCATTAGGATGAAAATACGAGTTGTACCAAGCCACTCTTGAAAAGATTTAGAGGATACTAGAACTTTCAGGTTTAGAACAAGAAAGAACCGATTCGACTCATAGGTTTATGATACGAGTCGTACCAACTTCCAAAACTTAGCCAAAATTAGAAGAGCCAGCCAATGTACAAGTAAAGGTACGACCTGTACAATCATGGTACGGGTAGTATGTGAAGTCGGTGGCAGCTTAGCAGTTTCCCTGTTAATTTAGAAAATATTTCTAATTATTTGTATAAATATGTTACTAGGTTAATTTTGTTTAGAGAAAGAATATAATTCCCCTATTTTTAGAGTATTCGACTTTTGAGAACAATTTTTGGGAGATTTTCTCGAATTGATTTTCTTGTGATTCTTGAATTGTTCTTAATCAATTTTTGCAATAACCAAGTGGGTTTTCTTACAATCATCTTAGTAAGTTCTAAATTTTGTATTTGTATATGAATGCATATAATTCTCTTACAATCATGAATGCTAAACCTCCACAACTAGGGTTGTGGGAACAATGTTGAATTAACAAACTAGTGTTTGCACAAAGTGATTTTACACCAATGATAATGCTTGTATTATATTATGTTTATCTTTAATATTTTTTAATGGAGTGCAACGTTAGGACTTGCCCGAATTCTCTACTTGCTTGAATCTAGAGAGGTAGAGATTAGGAAAAGAGAATTAAAATAAAGACTTGATCTTTATGGGTCATTGTATGACTTGAGCTGCAGTTTGCCCAGGATAGTTAATTTAGAATAAGTGATAATGGTTGAAGTGAAATCCTTTCGTGAGACCTCTAAATAGGTGATTGAGTATAGTTATCAACGAGGATGAACCTAGTCATTCGGGTAAACCCTAGTTATTAGTTCTGCAAGTAAGCATTGGGAAAGATCACAGTATGAAACTCGAAGTAGTTATGAACCCATGGGGGAATAATTTCCTAGGTATTTTCATTAACTTGATGGCAATCAAATCTCAATATTGTTACGTATTTGCTTTTATAACACCCCTTAGGAGATAACAAACTTACAAGTTTAAATACTAGCGTTATTCTACATCTTGAACTTATTTCCTGTGGGATCACTAGGGTTCTTGTGGAAACATCCACATTATACTTTTACGGAGTGTGATTTGAGCATTATCAGGTACACACAACCCTTGGAGATCATCTTCCCATCCTTAAGATAGAAACAAGTGACCTACAAGCAAAACTAAACTATTCTTCCACTCTAGGACTAGTTCACCCGGAAATCAAAAATCTACTGTACGGGTTCTACAGTTGAAAAAAGCATAACAAGCATGTAACTAATCTATATCAAAGATAATATCGAAATCAGTCATCTAACTCCACTAAGTCGGTTTAGGTGACTTTTTGAAGAATCATGATAGGGAGACATAAATGAGGCTGAAGCAGACATAATAGGTGTAGATACTGAGAAGGGTTTTGAAAAGGATTTCGGGACTAACACTTAGTAACTAACGCGAAACATAAGGAGTCACGAAAGGATAATGTAGCCCCTAGTTTGAACAATACATAAACATCAAGAGGAGGGACTTATAACATACCAGTGACCACATCGGGTAAGCGCTCTTGCTCGATGGGATGAAAGTGCATAGAACACGTTACGTCACTTGTCCATGTTGCGGCTAGAAAGGCGCCCCTGCGAATGGGCAAGAAAACCTTGCTGAAGTAGTGGATGAGGCATGACCTCTGCCCGTCATTCGGTCTAGCTAAAGTAATCCTTGCGCATGTGTCCGGGCTTTCCACACCGGAAGAAAGCCTCCCGATCCAACCAAGAACTCTCCTGGTGGTTCTTTATATATTTCACGTAAGGCGTGGGAAAGTGCACTTCCTGTCATGCTTCTTTGACCCTAGAGAGCTTGACACTTTGCTTCTCCGATCACCTCAAGGTCTGGACGAAACACTGGCTAATGATGAAGCTGGGGCTGACAACCTCGGTGGGACTCGAAATTGTCTTCGACCATCGGATCTCTATTTAGAGTACCCATAGCTCCTGTCTTCCCCTCTTGGCCTCTTTCTCCTTTTCCTTCGTCTAATGCACTCTATCTGTTGAAACATATAATTATTCGGGAGATATCTATATCACAAATTAGCATGGTGTTCCTGCACTCCTTGACCAATGAATTTGCAATCCCATTCATGAACTTGCTCATACGATACCTCGGATCGGCAACCATCTCGGAGCATACTTGGATAGTTAGGTAAACTTCGGGGCATACTCGTGAATAATCATGTCATTCTACTTCAAGTTGACAAACTTTTCTGTCGCTTCCCTTAAATCTCAGGCAAAGAATCTATCCAAGAAGGCCATAACAAACTCATCCCAACCAGCAGGGGACTGCACCAACTCCACATACGCTTCCTTGTCGGAACCATATATGAGCAATATTTTCAGGCGATAGGAGACCAAGTATGCACTTTCCTCTCTTGAACCACCCATAACTTGGGTAATCTTTTGGACCTGCTCAATAAACTCCCTATTAGTCCCGTCAGCACGACTATGAAACTTAGGTGGGTTCATCGATGAAGTCTCTCCCTTCTTGGCCGCCTCATTCCCATTTTGGTTCCACATGAGCCATAGCCTTATGGTTGACCTACGCTATCATGGCTTTGCGCTAACATCTAAAATATAGTCCTAAACTCAGCATGAGTCACTTGCTCCGGCAAGGGATCAGCTGGAGTTGAGGTAGGGCTGAAGCTGTTGCTTGTCTCATTGCCATTCTCATGGCAGTCTTTGTTGCCATTTCTTTTTTCATTGACTTGGTGGGGATGCATATTTTTTGAAAACGTGTATGAACCAATTTAGAGGAATAGGTAAAGATACTTCTTTGCACAACATAAATGAAAGAAGGAAAATTCCCAAAAATATTTCGTAGCCCCTTTCCCATAAGTATGACGCGCTTCATTCCCATGGAAAAGACTCTACTTAACGCGGCCTTCAAACACCCAGGACATACTTAAATCTATGTTTTGATATCGAAGTTTTTCACCATTGAGCATGGACTCCAGGAGCGAGACACGGGACCTAGAACCACGAATAGATCTAAGTTGACCCCTGTTACATACATATCATGAAAGAGAGCATAACTAAGAAAAAATAAAAGATGAACACAATATAAGCAGAATGCAGCATAGTAAAAAAACAAGCATATACACGAGTAAACAACGTTCAACCATCTATACATAGTTGTCTTAAAAGACTCTAGCCATACGATAAGATGATGGGAAAACATTCCCAACTTGCTCGCTAAGTCTAAAACTAAACGACATAAGGAAAAGAGACATGAAACAAAACTACCATCCTTAGATCTTGAGGACTCACCAAAAGCTGAGGGAAGAATGCTTGGACTAAAAGTGGATCGAGCTAACGTCGGGACTAAGGGCCCTGGTCACTCAAGCCTATATCATGAGATGATATAGTATAGAGTATGTAGTCAGTACTTTGAATACACTGAGTATGTAGAGAAAGTAAAACACACTAGGAAAACGATAGTTTGAAATCATGAGTATAAACAAGATAGAACATGAAGTAAGGACAACATGCTAAAATTGTATCCTTGAAGTAATCACAATCTGTTGGGTTCATTTTCTGATCATAGCTGAAACATAATGACCCAAGTTTTCAAAAGCCAATTATTTGATTTAACATACTTGAAATCATAAGTAAAAAGCTCATAAAGGATCGATGGGTTAAATACCATGGGTATCGTAAGTCATAAACATGAATTAACATTAAACATGAGGAAAAATGGGAGCTTCTTCATAACAGAAACCATCATGATAGAATTACATGATGTAACAATGGTTTCCTCAAGTGGGCAGAGTCGTTCTAAGCCTTGCTAGGGAAAAAACGATAAAGCGTGATATCACTCGTGAGCCCCGTCGACACGGAGGAACACTCTCGAGTGAGGCCCATACATGAATATATACATATACCTACAGTAGAGAACGTAGTTATAAGATTTGGGGTTTGCTTGAACTCCTAGCCTACTCGATGCTAGACACTACTCCCAGGGAACATGCACATGTCTCTAATCATCATCGTGAAAACATACTTGGTCTTTCATGGGCTTGTCTAAATCATGAAAATCATAAACGTACTTGACATACATGAAATAGTCATGAGAATAATGCCACAATTGGCTATGATACATAAACTAGATTTTCATGAAATCCATACATAATTGAATAAGACTTCATAACTCAAAATCATAAAATCATAAGTTTAAGATTCGTAAACATTCATGAATACTTTGATTATCCATCATAACTTGAAATCATGGGCTCAAAAGCTTGAGTTTCATTAATTCATGAACAATTGGATAAAGTCATCATAAACTTGAAAATATAGATCCATGAAATTCTTGTAAATGGTGTCCCTTCCACCACCCGTGTGTGGAGTTTGAATCATGACTTCATAGAAGATCATGAGAGATTTCATGAGAATCGGGTCTAACCTAGAATTCAACATATATCATCTTTGGGAGACTTTGAAATCATGAAATGAGGGATGAAATTGGGCATGAGGGTGAAAAGATTTCCCCATTCATAATACCACATACCTGGGTTTGACGAATCCTTGCTTGACGAAGACTGAGAAAATTGAAGGAATTTGAGGAATAACTCTAACCTTGGCTTAAGAGGATTTGATATTCCAATTGGTGTTAGGAGTAAGAGATAAGGGTTTAGGCTTAGAGAAACCCATGCACCCTTAAACAACCTAGAACGATGTCTCGTAGGAGTTAAAAGCTTTAAAAGTTACAAAAGAAATATCCCCAAGACCCGTATTTAAAAACTTCTTGTCCCGGTGCGCATGACTCGTCCTTCGTCTCATAGGACCTTACCATACCCTCACGAGTCTCCTGGTTTCAGGTCCTGCATTTGATCATTTTTGAGCTTTCTGCCACGGACACCTACTGTCACATCTCGAGTTACACTCTAGATATGGCACGGTACTTAGGGCCACAAGTGACTACAAGCTAACCCATGCCATAGCATACTACTAAAACTACGAATAGTGAATAAAATATAGTGGAAGCTTTAAAAATATAACTGATTAATATACTCTAAGTAGAAACATATCTGATAAAATACTAAGTACTATCTATGTGTGAAAGCCATTTAAAAAACTGATGAGGATTTGTAAGCCCTAGCTAACTGCAAAGTCTTAAGCGAAATATCAAAAATAAAATAGTCACAAGAAAAACTCGGCCTCGGAGAATGAGGGTGACCACTTGGAACTCTATTGATTTCCATCGGAGAAGGACTACACTGTCGTTGCTAAGACTGAGAACCTGCCTCTGTATCATAAAATGATATCATAAGAGAGTATGCATCAATAGGATAAGTAAGGTAAGTGAGATATGACATTAACTATAAAGATACATAAAATCTAATAATACTTGTAAGTACTAGTAATTGTCATTTGTCTAAAAGGTCATACTTATCTGAAATATGGAGGACTGAACTGAACTGGAGACTGTTTGTACCAGACTTGAGCTATACTATATTATACTATAGGAGAAACTATAACCGACATGTAACCACGTGAGATAGATGTGGAGTTGATGTATACCCCCATCGAGAAGGCCCACTATACCTTGCCAAAGTATCTGAGCTAGGTGATCACTATCTGATGCTCTTTCCGGGCTAATAGCTATGGTGGCTACGTAGTTTGAAACCTGGGTGTGCTGAACCCCGGCTCGCTCGACGCTAAGTTCTACTCTCACTGGAAATCCTAATTTTTGACTAACTAGGTTGATAGCTCAAAATTGATGTCCTAAGACTTATGTCGAACTACTTGTACGGAAGTGTTCTAAGAGTCTAAGGGCCTGAAAGTAACTATGTTCCAAAGACTCATTAGAGCTGCTTTATATGAAAGTGTCATAACGTTCTGTTCGGTGTGCGGATGACTACACGCAAGTGCACGTGGTCGAACAAGTAGTAAATGGCTCAAGTAAGCCAAGTATCGATCCCACGAGGCCCGGACTAAGGTATCAATGCGATCAAGTGTCCAATAAACTTTAACTCTAAAAATGCAGACAACAGTGTGAAGATTTTGATATTTTGTTTCCTAATTTATACTAAATCTAAAACGAATATACAATTTGAGTCGAACTATAGTATGAGCATTAGCAGGCTAAAACGAACATGTAGAGAAATAATTTATCGATACAATTTGATTAATCTTTACTCCAGTTAGTCAAAATTATTGCCTAGTTAAAACTCTCGTATTTGTTATATTTAAGTCATGAACCTTCCACCTATATTTCTGTGATAAAAAATTCATGTTCTAGCCATACAAAACCGATTCCGTAGTGACTATCTGACTTTTAGGTATATTTCTATCCACGAAGGTAAATCAATTCTCAATTTTCCCAAACTAAGTAAAAGATCATATCCTGTCAATTCAAACTTTCCAATTTCTTGCTCTTTTGAGTTGAAACCGGACTTTTTAGATATACATTAACATTGGCCACACATTAATGCGGTAAGAACAGAAGAATTAATAAAACAACCATGGAAGAAAAGATGGAAGAAAACCAAATGATCAATAATTACATTTCACTATAAATGTTCTTAACCTCAGCAAGAATTGAATTTAGCCACTCATTTGTGGATTGAACATCATCCAATGAGTGTAAATCCTTCAAACAATTGAAATAAAGGAGAAAGAGATGAGAAAAACCTAGAAGTTTTTGTCCCTCAGCGCACCGTAACACACGTTCTTGCTCCACCAAAAGTGAGAATAATTAAAAATGGACCTAAGTGTTCTATTTATACTAGTGAGAATTTTCCCGAATAACAAGCAATGTGTCACGGGTGTATCGCGGAGCACTGCCGCTGTGACGCCTAACGCGGACCCTTGCGGAATCTGGTCGTCCGAGGTAATTATGCCTAACGTGCCATGGCGTGCAACACGGGCTTGGCCAACGTGCCACGGCCCCAGCAGCGCACCTTCCTTTGAATGCCATGTTCCAGGTGATAATGTCCAACGTGCCACGGAGGCAACGCGGACCTTCACTGGAATTTGGCTCATTTTCAGCATCCGGGCAGAATGCATCCGCGATGGCCGCGTGACACGGCTCCATCGCGGAGCCCCACTAATTCATGCTTTCCTTGGCCTTTCCTTGCTGGCTTAGTCCATTCCCGATTTCTCCCAACATGCATCTTAGCTTCATAAAATTATATTTTTCCTGCAAAACAACGCTAATCATGTTGTTTAGTATAAATTCACATTTTAACTACAATTTACATGAGAATGTACAAACATCGATGGATAAACAAGACGAAATACGCATTTGGTATCACTTGGGCATATAAATCTGCCCAAGATCAGTTCCCAAGGAACAAGCCCGACAAACTGATAGCTGACCCTCTTGAGGTTACTGAGTTCCTCAAGACTTAAAGTAGTCAAACTAATTAGCTAACACCCGGGGAAAATACTAAGTGCATTCAACAATCTAGGAATACTAACTTCAATTTTAAACATGCATGCTAAGGAGTTTAACATTCCATAAAATAAATATAACATTTTATCAGTATTAAGTTACACAAGAATTCAGCCCAAGAATCATACTAAAATTGACAAGTTGGAGGCATTCACAAGTCGAAAATATCATCTCAATTACAACATGGTATTATGTATGAAAAATTAAAAACATTGGGGAGATAAGGGATTTCAACAACTAAAGATAAAACCTAGGCCATGATTTCTAGAATTCCCCAGGCTAAGTTGCGAAGAATTGAGTACACAAAGGTGGGAGGAAACCTTTGTTGAAGTCCCCACCTGGAGAAAGAAAACTTGAGGAGCTTGAGGTGAAGAAATTGAAAGCAGAACTTGGCTTTAGGGAAAAACTCTGGGTTCTATGGTGTTCTCTAAAAAGTTTTGAGTGGTGTGGGGAAGGAATATCATGTATTCCCCTAAATTCATGAAAAAGTTTCCCAAAGTGACATAGTTTAGGGACTAAAGAGTGGAAATATACAAAACTACCCACGGAAGAAAGTTCTAAAATATGAAATTTACGGGTTGCTACATGTCTGATAGAACGAGGTGATGGACCGTGAAGCCTGACGGTTCATCATCACCGTCGAGCTTAAACAAAATTGCCCAAAAAATTACCCCAAGTGATGGTTTGTCACTGGATTGACGGACCATTGCCTCTACCATCTGCTTGGCTTGAAGGCTGAAAATTTAGCCTAGGTTTCCATGACGGGCCGTCACTTACTTAGCGGCTTGTTGGGACCTCCATCCCTCAAAGCACGAAGGGCTGGACCTCGACGGCACGAATGATGATCCATCAGCAGTTGATTGCCATCAACTCTACTGTTAAATAATGACTGACAGCGTCACACCCACGTCACTCAGGCACAGATATGCACCTTTTCTTTACCAATATTTCACCACGGGGTCTAAGGTGTTACAATATTTCCCTCTTGGGAACATTGTCCTCGAATGGAGGCTGACTAGGCTGGAAAAGAGGTAGGGAAGAACTACTATACCCGAGTTGAGAACTATAGAGTGAAAATTATGAGAGTGGCCAGGCTACACGGGTAATTTCACGATTGAGCCAAGATTAATGCACTTGTAAACACATACTATGACATTAAGGAACATAAGCATGGGTAACAAGTGACTGATAGAGTGCTAAAGGAAACTTATACCTGAAAATTTAGCCGAGCGAAGGAAGAAAGAGATGGGGGTACTTGGCCGCATGTACGCCGGTTTCCACGTAGCTCCCTCAATGAGCGGTTTCCTCCATAGAAGCGACCTCCTTATTTCTTACCTTATAAACCTGATATTCTAGAATCTGAATAGGAACCTCTTTGTAAGAGAGACCATCCTTTACACCCACACTCTCTAATGGTACAACGTAGCGGGACCCATAGATGCATTTCTTCAACGAGAGACACATGGAATATTGGGTGCACGGGTGCTAACTCCACTGCAAAAGTTCCCCAGCTTAAGACACATTGCCAATGCATCTCAGGATTCTATAGGGACCAATATACACCTTCGGCCGAACTTCAGCTTTCTTCTGAATCTCGACCCCCTTCATAGGTGAAATTTGGTATACTCAATCATCCACAACTCCAACTCCCTTCTCCTTACATGCATATGATTTCTGTCGGCTTTGAGCTGTTATTAACCATTTCCTGATAAGTTGAACCTTTTGCATGGTCTCATGAGCGAGGCGAGGCCCTATCAACCGCTGACCTCAAACCCCTCTATAGGAGATGTACACCTTCTACCATATAATACCTCAAATAAGGCCATCTGAATACTGGAGTGATAGTTGTAGTTGTATGCTAACCTTCCGATAAAGAGTTAGGTGATCATACCAACTACCCTTGAAATTGATCACACAATCCTCGGCTTATGTCCTCCCAAGTCTGAGATCGATCAGCTCAACGACCATCTATGTCGATGGATTGTCTTTAACCTGAGTAGCAAGTCCTTTCTAAAAGACTTCCAGAAGTGTGAAGTGAACTGAGTACTCCCTATCTGAGATGATGGACAAGTAAACCCCATGTAGTCTAACTAACTCTGGATGTAAAATTTAGTATAATTCTCTAGTGATCGTGCTCTTAAGCGGTAGAAAATGTGTCGCCTTAGTCACCAGTCTACAACCACCCAAATGGAGTAATGTTGTTGATGAGTATGAGTAGGCTTGTGATAAAGTACATATTCACTTATTTCCACTTAAAGTAGGAATGCGATATCTGAGTCATATCCATTTAGGTCTTTGATATTCAACCTTGACTGCCGAAAATTTGGACACTTAGCCACGAATTATGCAATGTCCTTCTTCATGCCATTCCACTTGTAGATTTTTCGTAGATCTCGGTACATCGTGGTGTCACCTAGGTGTATAGAGTACCTAGTGTTGTGATCTTCCATTAGTATTCGCCTTCTCAAATCGTCTACATGCGGAACGCACAACCTACTCTGGTAATGGAGCACACTATCTCCCCCTTTGGAAAATGCTTCCACCTCTTTCCTTAGGACTGCTTCCTTCAGCTTAAGCAAAATTGGGTCTTAATCCTGCTTTGACAACCACCACCGGGGAGGATTACGACCACTACGGATTCTAACTCACCATCTGTGAGTAACCCAAAGTTGGACCCATGACCCGAGCCAGTCTATGAATATCTCTAACAAGATATTTCTTACCATCCTCAACATGAGCAACACTCCCCATAGACAATCTGCTAAGAGAATCATCCACTACATTGGCCTTTCTGGATGATACAACACGCTACGTATGATAATCGCTTGATAACCGCTCATATGATAATCCTTCAATAACTCCAGCCATCTTCTCCAGTGAAGATTAAAATCCTTCTAACTGAATATATACTGTAGACTCTTTTGATTAGTGAAATCCTCCACATGGACCCTATAGAGATAATGTCTCCAAATCTTTAAAGCAAACACTACCACTGCCAATTCAAGATCATGAGTCAGATAGTTCTTCTCGTGAACTTTGAGCTGTTTGGAAGTGTAAGCTATGACCTTTCCATATTGCATCAGAATGAAACCGAGGCCAGCTCTGGAGGCATCATAATAAACCACAAACTTGTTTGAACCTTCTTGCAGAGTAAGGACTAGGGCTGTAGTGAGTCGAGTCTTCAACTCCTGAAAACTCTACTCACACTCATCAGACCACTGAAACTTTATCTTCTTTTGAGTTAGTTTGGTCAAAGGGGAGGCAATAGAGGAGAACCCTTCAATTAACCGCCTATAATAACCGGCTAAGCCCAAGAAACTCCTGATGTCTGTCAGAGAGGTGGGTCTTGGCCAGTCATTATTTGCTGTTATCTTTTGAGGATCCATCTGAATACCCTCTTTGGAGACCATATGGCCGAGGAAAGAAATTGATTTCAGCCAGAATTCACACTTGCTAAATTTGGCGAACAACTGATGGTCCCTGAGAGTCTGCAGAACTATTCTCAGATGGTCTACATGCTCCTTTTTTTAGAGTAAACCAGAATATCGTCGATGAATACAATAACATGTCCAGGTTTGTCTTGAATACCCTATTCATTAGGTACATAAAAGTTGCAGGAGCATTGGTTAGTCCAAAAAACATAACTACGAATTCGTAGTGATCATATTGAGTTCTGAAAGTTATTTTTGGAATGTCTCATTCTCTAACCCTAAGCTGGTAATATCCTGATTTGAGATCTATCTTGGAGAAAAACCTATCTCCATAAAGTTGATTGAACAATTCATGAATCATGGGTAGAGGATACCTGTTCTTAACTGTGACTTTGTTTAGTTGACAGTAGTCGATGCATATTTTGAGGGTACCGTCTTTCTTTCGCACGAATAAAACTGGGGCACCCAACGGAGAGATACTAGGCCTATGAAGCCTTTATTTAGAAGATCTTTTAGCTGTTCCTTTAATTTTTTAAGGTCAGCTAGAGCCATTCTGTAAGGAGGAATAGATATGGGCTGGGTAATCGAAATAAGATCTATACTGAAGTCTATTTGCCGATCGGGAGGGACTCCAAGGAGGTCTTCAGAAACACATCAGTAAACTCATTCACTACCAAAACTACCTGGAGTATCGGGGTCTCAGAACTAAAATCTTTGACCCTAACCATGTGGTAGATGCACCCTTTGGTAATCATTTTTCTAGCCTTAAGGTACGAAATGAAACGACGCTTAGGCGTTGAAGTACTACGCTTCCACTATAAGACCGGCTCGTTAGGAAATTGAAACCAGACGACTCTGGTTCTACAGTCAAATGAAGCATAAAAAAAATACAGTCATTCCATTCCAAGGATAATGTCTAGCTCTTCTACATTAATGGAAGTGACTTTACTGAACACTAAGACTGGACAATTTCGGTATACCCGACTGGCTCTAGCTGACTCACCAATCGGGGTAGAGACTGAAAATAGTTCGAAGAGAATTTCTGGACTAATATTGAACTAAAATTCAATGTAAGGAGTCATGAAGGAAAGTGTGGGTCTTGGTGTAATGCCCCGGAAACCCAAAGACTAGATCTGGGACTTAAATCAGAAAATCTGGAAATTTGCTGCAATTGTCATAGAATGACTCACCTAATGGGTCATTGTGAGACCTAAGGACTTGTTAGGTTAGTCGTGAGAAGGAGGAGTAAGTATTGATAAGGGAGAAGCAGTGCTCCCAACGGAAGACCTCACAAGTCGTGGTCACTTGAAACGACTCGTTATGTCCCCCGTTACCAGCCCTAGTAAGTTGTTAGGCAGTGCACCTAACGAGTGTCACCACGAGTCGTCATCACTGGTAATGGCTTGTTGTGTGACTCATGGTCAAGCCTAGTATAGAAACTTCAGAAGTGAGACGGTGTGGTCCACGACTGGTGACCACGAGTCGTGGTTAGTGACCACGACTCGTTAGGTCCCTCGTGGTGAAGCCAATAGACCTGCCCCACCAGCCCTGACAGCTCCTCAAGATGATTCGGTACCTACCGCTGAATTCAGGGTGGCCATTCAATTGCTGGCCGAAACAGTCACCAACCAGGTGAACCAGTAGGTGGTGCCGATGAACACCAACAGGTCTGTAGCAGCTGCGAGAGTGCGGGACTTTACCCATATGAACCCTTCATCTTTTTATGGATCCAAAGTAGGGGAGCATCCCTAAGAGTTCATGGATGAGATCAAGAAGATTACCCGCATTATGGATGTCAGCTCCTTAGAGAGTGTTGATCTGGCTTCCTACCAACTCAATGAGGTAGCTCAGGTCTTGTATGAAAAGTGGAAAAAGGGGTGGCCAGCGGGAGCAGGACCAGTAGAGTGGGAGAACTTTCCTAGACAGATTTTTCCCTCTGGAGATGAGGGAGGCAAAGATGGCGGAGTTTATGAACTTGAGACAGGGCAACAAAACAGTGGAGGAGTATGCTCTGGAGTTTACCAGGTTGTCTAAGTACGCTCCAGAGATGGTAGCCGAGCCAAGGGCTCACATGTTGAAATTTGTGAACGGGGTGTCGAACCTGGTCCTCAAGGAGTGCAGGACAGCGATGCTGATTAAGGACATGGACCTCTCTATCTTGATTGTGTATGCCCAGTAGACTGAGGCCGAAAAGCTGAAGGATATGGAGCGGAAGAACAAATGGGCAAGGACTGGCCAGTAAGATCATGGCCATCAGAGGTATAGCGTTAGTAGCTTCCCAGAGCAGCAACAATAACGACCTCAACAGTAGCAGAGAGCCCCAACACCCAGTTCGGCCAGCGCCCCAACCTTTTGGTCCCGCCAGGATCGGAGGGGTGGGTCAACTGGCACTCAGTCTCAGACCCACAGTACAAGGAACAAGTATCCATCTTAGCCCAAATGTAGAAAGAACCACCTAGGAGAGTTCCTTCAGGGTCGAGAGGATTATTTGGTTGTGGACAACTTGGACATCGGCTCTGGGAGTGCCCATCATCCGCGCAAGGGAGATCATAATCCACTACATCATCAGCTCCAGTAGGTCGACCAGCCCATCAGGTTAACACATATAGTACAGATGAAGGTCAGCGTCAAAATAATTTCTATGCTCTATCTTCCCATCAGGATCAGGAGAGCTCACCTGACGTAGTCACGAGTATGTTACGTCTCTTTATCTAGACATGTATGCCCTCCTAGATCCAGAAGCCACTCTTTCATTCGTGACTCCCAACATAGCAGTCCAGTTCAATATCATTTCAGAGGTCCTCTAAAAACCATTCTCAGTCTCCACCCCAGTTGGCGAGTCAGTTAGAGCCAACCGGGTGTATAGAAACTGCCCAGTCTCAGTACTGAATAAAGTCACCCCAGCTGACATCGTAGAGCTAGACATGGTCAATTTTGACCTTATCCTTTGCATGGATTGGTTACACTCCTGTTATGCCTTAGTTGACTACAGAACTAGAATTGTCAAGTTCCAGTTTCCAAATGAACAAGTGTTAGAATGGACGGGCAGCAATTCAACGCCTAAGGGTAGGTTTATTTCCTACCTTAAGGACCAAAAACTTATATCGAAGGGACGTATTTATCATCTAGTTCGGGTCAAGGATTCCAACTCTGAGACCCCAACTATCCAGTCGGTTCCAGTGGTCAGCGAGTTTCCAGATGTTTTTTCCTAAGGATATTCCCGGAGTTCCCCTTGAACGGGAAATAGATTTCGGAATAGATCTCCTCCCAGACACTCAGCCCATCTCCATCCCTTATTTTAGAATGGCTCCAGCTGAGCTTAAGGAGTTGAAGGAGCATTTCAGAGATCTTCTTGACAAGGGTTTTATTAGACCCAACATCTCTCCCTAGGGTGCTCCAGTGCTTTTAATTCATAACAAAGACGACACCCTCAAAATGTGCATAGATTACCTTCAGCTGAACAAAGTCACAGTCAAGAACAAGTATCCCCTACCCAGAATTGACAACCTGTTTGACCAACTTCAGGGAGCCAGCTGTTTCTCAAAAATCAATCTTAGTTCAGGGTATCATCAGCTAAGGGTCAGAGAGTGTGACATACTGAAAACAACATTCAAAACTCGATATGGTCACTACGAGTTTTTGGTGAAGTCCTTCGAGCTAACAAACGCCCCAGCAGCCTTCATGGATTTGATGAACAGGGTCTTCAAGTAGTATCTGTATATGTTCGTTACTATATTTATTGACGACATTCTATTATAGTCCAGAAATGAGGAAGAGCATGCAAATCACATAAGATTAGCATTATAGATACTCAGGGACCGCCAGTTGTTCGCCAAGTTCAGCAAGTGCGAATTCTGGTTAAAGTCCATGACTTTCTTAGGTCATGTGGTCTTAGGTGAAGGAATACAAGTAGATTCCTTGGCTTAGATGGATATTACCAATGGTTTGTGCAAGGCTTCTCCTCTATAGCATCTCCTCTGATTAAGTTAACTCAGAAGAAGGTGAAATTTCAATAGTCGGATGAGTTGAGAAGAGTTTCTAGGAGTTGAAGACTCAACTCTCTAATGCTCTAGTTCTGACCTTGCCGGAAGGAACGGATGGATTGGTTGTTTATTGTGATGCTTCCAAAGTTGTACTCGGATGCGTTCTGATGCTGCGGGGCAAAGTGATAGCCTACGCCTCCAGATAGCTCTAAGTTCATGAGAAGAACTATCCCACTCATGACTTGGAGGTGGCAGCGGTGGTGTTTGAGCTAAAAATATGGAGACATTACTTATATGGAACTCACGTAGATGTTTTTATAGATCATAAGAGTCTTCAGTATGTGCTGAGTCAGAAGGATCTAAATCTGCGTTAGAGAAGGTGGTTGGAGTTGCTAAAGGACTATGACATGAGTGTGCTGTATCACCCAGGTAAAGACAATGTGGTGGCTGACGACCTAAGCAGACGGTCTATGGGGAGTGTGGATCACATTGAGGAAAGCAAGAAGGAGTTAGCGAAAGATGTTCATAGACTAGCCCGGTTAGGGGTGCAGTTGGTGGATTAAGCCGAAGGTGGTGTGGTAATGTAAAGCAGGTCGGATTCATCCTTGGTAGTTGAAGTCAAGTCCAGACAGGATGAGGATCCCATCTTACTTAAACTTAAGGGATCAGTTCTCAAAAAAGAAATAGAAGCTTTCTCCCAAGGGGGAGATGGTGTGCTCCATTACAAGGGCAGGTTGTGTGTACCGGATGTTGGTGAGTTGAGACAGATAATGTTGGATAAGGCACACAACTTGAGATACTTCATTCACCCTAGTGCTACTAAAATGTACCGCGATTTGTGGGATATTTACTGGTGGAACGACACAAAGAGAGACATTGCTGAATTCGTAGCCAAGTGCCCAAACTGCCAGCAAGTCAAGGTGGAGCATCAAAGACCAGAAGGCATGACTCAAGATATCAGTATACCCACATGGAAGTGGGAATAAGTAAATATGGACTTTATTACAGGTCTACCCCGGACTCGTCGGCAGCATGACTCAATCTGGGTGAAAGTAGACCGGATGACTAAGTCAGTACACTTCCTCCCAGTTAAAACTACAGACTCAACTGAGGATTATTCCAAACTATACATCCGAGAGTTAGTCAGACTCTATGGGGTTCCTTTATCTATCATTTTAGATAGAGGGACTCAGTTCACCTTACACTTCTAGAAATCCTTTCAAAAGGGACTAGGCACTCAAGTCAAGCTCAGCACAGCTTTTCACCCCCAGACCGATGGGAAAGCTGAGCGGACTATTCAGACCCTAGAAGATCTGCTAAGAGTGTACGCAATAAATTTTAAGGGTAATTGGGATGCCCATTTGCCTCTTATCGAGTTTGCGTACAACAACAGCTACCACTCTAGCATTCAGATGGCCCCATTTGAAGCATTATATGGGAGAAGGTGTAGATCGCCTATAGGGTTGTTCGAGGTTGGTGAAGCTACCTTGATAGGGCCAGACTCAGTTCACGAGGAAATGCAGAAAGTTCAGCTCATCTGAGAAAGGTTGAAAACAGCTCAAAGCCGTCAGAAATCTTATGCCGATGTGCGGAGGAGAGAGTTGGAGTTTGCAGTCGATGACTGGGTTTACCTAAAAATTTCACCCATGAAAGGGGTGATGAGGTTTGGAAAGAAGGGAAAGCTCAGTCTGAGGTATGTGGGACCTTATAGAATTTTTAGGCATATCGGAAATGTAGCCTATGATCTAGAATTACTTCCAGAACTAGCAACTGTACACCGAATTTTCCATGTGTCACTTTTGAAGAAGTGCATCGGAGATCCAACCTAAATTGTGCCATTGGACAGTGTAGGAATAAAAAATAGTCTCTCATATGAGGAAGTACCAGTCCAGATCCTTGACCGTCAGGTTCGTAAGCTAAGGAATAAGGAAATAGCTTCAGTCAAGGTATTATGGAGAAATCAGCAGGTTGAGGGAGCTACGTCGGAGGCCGAAGCAAATACGATGGCCAAGTACCCGCACTTGTTCTCTACTGACTCTGTTGCAGCTTAAAATGTTAGTTTTGCCTTAGAAACTGATCTATTTGTTGGATTCAGATCATATGTATAAGTTTCTTTGACGACTTTGTATGTATGTATGAAAAGTGAATTCAGTTCAGTTATGTATTTTGAAATGGAGGTAGTCATTCCGACAGTTTTGGAGTTAAATGAATAGTATCTGGAATTTTTTATGTCATTTTCTGCTTTATTGTGTGTTCTCTACCATTCGAGGATGAATGTTTCCAAGGGGGAGATATTGTAATGCCCCGAAAACTCAAAGAATAGATCCGGGACTTAAATACGAAAATCTGAAAATTTGCTGCAATTTCCACAGAACGACTCACCTAACGGGTCGTTGTGAGACCTAGCGACTCGTTAGGTCAGTCATGAGAAGGAGGAGTCAGTATTGGTAAGGGAGAAGCAATGCTCCCAACAGAAGACCTCACAAGTCGTGGTCACATGAAACGACTCTTTACGTCCCCCATTACCATCCCTAGTTAGTTGTTAGGCAGTGCACCTAACAAGTGTCACCACAAGTCGTCATCATAGGTAACGACTCGTTGTGTGACTCGTGGTCAAGCCTAGTATAGAAACTTCAGAAGTGAAATAGTGGGGTCCACGACTGGTGACGGTGACCATGACTCATTAGGTCCCTCGTGGTGACCTGTAGAGGATTCTGGGCAGTGTACTCGAAGGGTATGACTATGAGTTGTGGTCAGCCACCACAACCCGTTAGGTCATCCGTTAGGGTATCCTGTCAGTTTTTCCCAACGATTTTCTAAGGGCTATTTACTAACTTTCTACTCTCCTAAGCTTTAAACTATGTCATTTTGGACGTAATTTCAGACTTATTAGAGGGTTTGAACGATTCCTTCCCTCATTCCCACGTTTAATCTCAGAAAGATCATCGAAGAGTCCCTCAAGAAAACTCTCAAGCAAGCTTAGGGTTGTGCTCCATTGCAACAACTCAAGACTTCTCCTTCGGGAAACTTTTTGTCAGGTATGTGGGAATTCAAGAAGGGAAATTATTCTTCCCTTGTATCCCCCAAAACCCTCCCATAGTTTCTATATCAGTTTTAGCCCTGATTTTTCGAATATGAAGAAATTACATGTTATTATTATTCGTAAATTTCACATAGAATGATATCCTTGCTTATTATTGATATGATCTCCATCAATTCTTACCTAAATTGTTCTTGCCAAAGTGAATTTAAGCCCTAAACTTTTGAGTAATGACTATTTGCGTATTAAATTCCGTCTAGTTTGTGAAGTATGATTATGGCTGAATTTTTTAGTATTTCTTATTGTTTATATGTTGTGTAAATACTCCATTGATAAGAATGATTTAGCCTTGTCGGATAAGATTTTTCTTTAATTCTTGAAATTTTTCCATATTATGGAATTCCCGTGTTGTTGGAATGAGTTGAGTTCTCTATTAGCTTCTTAGTAGTTCAGTTCAGTTAGAACATAGAACCTCTTCAGAACTATTCAGAACTTGTCAACTGATCAGTTTGACTTCAGTATTTTCCCGAGGTGTCAGTGGTGCCTCCCAAGTTATCAGAATCAGACTCAGAATCCAGTTTATAGGTCCATTAGGCAGTCATGACATTTTAGATATATAGCTCTGACTAGCCCCAGGACCCCAGTTCAGTTTATAGTTTGTTCTTAGACGGTTACGACGCTTCCAGATAAGCAGCTCTGACCAGTCTAGAACCCAGTGTCAGAATTTGGTCCGATAAGACTCCCAGGGTACTTTCAGTTATATGTTCCTGACTAGTCTTGGACCCCAGTTTTGAGCTATCAGCCTAGGAGTTCAGTATAGGTTTTTCAGTGGGAGTAGGACTTAGCACAGAGCGGGCTGGGGTTCCAGCGCATCCAGGTTCCCAAAACTATGTTGCCTGCGTAGATTACAGTATTACTTGGCCTAATTGGCCCCATACTTTTGTGATCACCCAGTTCATGCCTTTATACCCTGGCAAGGTATATTGGGTCCTACCTGTGGGGTGTATACATCAGACTCCACGTCTAGCTCACATGGTTAAATATCAGTTATAGACTCTCCCACTAGTCACTCCAGTCCAGTTTCAGAATAAGCAGCTCAGTTCAATTCTAGTTCTATTAGTTTTGCCCAGTTAAGAATAGTATTTCAAACTCAGAACTTTCAGACTTAGGACATGTCTTCGACCATCAAATAGGTTCGTCTTGACCATTTCAGTTTACTTCAGTAGTTTAGTTCAGTTTACTTGTTGGTCATTGCATGTCATTTCAGTTCAGACTTTATATTCAATTATGTTTTCTCCCACTTACTCAGTACATTCAAAGTATTGAGGCATACTTTTATGCTGTATCATTTCATGATACAACTGCAAGTTCCCAAACTCAGCATCGTGAGCCGTTGTGATTTAGATCCTCCTCCGTCGCAGTTGAAGTGTGAGTTCTCATTATTCGAGGGCCTTATTCCATTTTCTTTCAGTTGGTTTATTATTTTTAGTTAGACTTAGAGTTAGTTGGGGCTTGTCCCAGTAACTCATCAGTTAGAGGGCTTTCAGACTGTTGATGTTTTAAACTTATGTTTTAAATGTTATTTTTTTTATAAATACTTTTATGTTGTTATTTCATAACTTCCGCTATGCATTTTTTACTCAGAATTCTAGTGTATGATAAACCAGGGGTTGACTTGGGGTCATTTTTTACCTGAAGTACCGTGTTACTTCCAAGGTATAGGCTGGGGGCGTGACACTTGGATCTAGCAAAGAATATTCATTCAAGTGGAAAAGGTGCAACATACCAGTAACCACATCAGGTGAGTTATCCTGATCTTTCCGGGAAGATAGGGCGTAGAAATGATTTTGGCGCTGACCACCACCTGCACTTGAAGCAGTGCCTTGTTGAGTTGGGTGACCTGTCGAAGCTGCTGATGTAGTAGATTGGGCATTTCCCTGTCTTGTTGACAGACACTCTCTCCATTCGTGACCCAACTGGCCATACCCAAAAAAACCTTCTTTGCCAAGACGACACTCACCAGGGCGATTCTTGCCACACTTAGGACAAGCTAGAAAAGTGTTGTTTGCTAAAAATATGACTCTGGGACTGGGAGCCTGATGTTCCACCCTTCCTATCTTTGTTGGGACTGGAAGATGGAGCACTAGCTGAGGAAGGTGCTGGAGGCCTCTGTTGATGCTGGGGGCGATTATCACTGCTCGACCTCTGTTGGGAGTACTCAAACTAACCAGTTCTAGCCCGTTTGTTCTCCCTCTCTGTGTCCTTCAGCTTTTCTGCCTCTATCTGCTGGGCATGAATGATGAGACTAGAGAGGTCTATATCTTTGATGAGCTTGGTGGCCCTGCATTCCTTGAGTACCAAATTCGAGACCCCATTAACAAACTTGAGCATGCGAGATCTCGGTTCAACAACCATTTCTGGAGCATATTGCAATAGATGAGTGGAATTTAGTGCATAATCCTCTACTGTCATGTTGTTCTGTCTCAAGTTCATGAACTTAGCAGCCTTAGATTCCCTCAATTCTTGGGGAAAAAACCTGTCCAGAAAGGCCGTAACAAATTCATCCCATTCCATCGGACCTACTTCGTTCTACCTTGCCTCCGTCCACTGTTTGTACCAAATCTGAGCCACCCCTTTTAGCTGATAGGCTGCCAAATCAGCACTCTCTATAGGGGTAACACCTATGATTTGGGTGATCTTTTGCACTTTGTCAATAAATTCCTGTGGGTATTTATCAACATTAGACCTGTGGAATGCTGGGAGATTCATTCGAGTGAAATCTTGGACTCTGACAGGAGCTGCAAACCTATTCATATTAATCAGTACCACGACCTACTGATTAATTTGGTTGGTCATGGCTTGGGCCAGCATTTGAATCGCAGCCCGAAATTCTAAGTAGGAATCTTGGTCGTCTTGAGGAGTTGTGGGAGCTGGTGGGGCTGGCTGGTTAGCATTTCCGATCCTCCTTCCATTCCCTCTTTTGGGAGGCATCATTATCTAAAAAGGCTAGAACATGAGTAGGAGGACATATAGAGTCTAAAACTCTATGCATAATAAGAATCATGAATAAAGGGAATTTTCCTAAAAATGCCTCATAGTCTCCTCCTCATAAGTGTTGCGTGCTTCACACTCATGAGAAGGACTCTACTCGACACGACTTTCAGACATCCTAGGACACTCTAAACCTAAGACTCTAATACCAAATTTTTCACGCCCTGAGTCTACACCCTAGATGCGGCACAATACTTAGGGCCATATGTGGTCCCAAGCTAACCCATGTCATAGCATACTATGGATACTCTAAATACTGAATAAAATCTATAAGTAGAAGCTTTAAAAAAATATCTGATTACTATACTCTAAGTAGCAACACATCTGATAAAATACTGAATTAATATCTCTGTCTGAAAGCCATCTAAGAACTGATGAGTTGCTGGGACAAGCCCCCAGTTAACTCTAAAGTCTGAATTGAAATATCAAAATACAATATTCTAGAAAGAAACACCGGCCCTCGGAGAATGAGGACTCGCTACTGAACTCTGCTGATTTCCGCCGGAGAAGGACTACTGATGATGCTAAGACTGAGAACCTACACCTGTATCATAAGATGATACAACATAGAGGGTATGCATCAGTACTTTGAATGTACTGAGTAAGTGAGATATGAAATAACTGTAAAGATACAGAAGATCTGATAATACTATAAGTACTAGTAACTGCCCTGTCTGAAGGTCATACACATATCTGAATTATGGAGGACTAAACTGAACTGGAGACTGTGACTGTACTGGATTGAGCTGTACTGTATTATACTATGGAGAAACTATAACCGATATCTAACCACATGAGCTAGAGATGGAGTCCAATGTATAATCCCCATTGGAGAAGGCCCACTATACCTTGCCAAGGTATAGTAGCTGAGCTAGGTGATCACTGTCTGATGCCTATTCTGGATAATAACCTACAGTGGCAACATAGTTCTAGGAATCTGTGTGCGCTGAACACCAGCCTGCTTGGTGCTAAGTTCTACTCCCACCGAAAATCCTAATTTTTGAATAACTAGGCTGATAGCTCAAAACTGATGTTCTAAGACTTAAGTCAGAACTATTTGTCTAGAAGTGTTTTGAGAGTCTAAGGACCTGAAAGTAACTATGTTCCAAGACTCGCTAGAGCTGCTTTATATGAAAGTGTCATAAAGGTCTAAGGAACAATTGAAAAACTAATAACTGGTACTACTGAGGTTACTGAATTCCTTAAGACAAAAAGTAGTCAAACTGATCAGCTGAAACCCAGGGAAAATACTAAGCGCATTCAACAATTTGGGAATACTTACTTCAAATTTAATCATGCATGCTGAGGATTTTTGCTTAATAACATTCCATAAAATAAATATAACGTTTCAAATGATCTATTAAATTACACAAGAATTCAACCAAAGAATCATACTAAAATGGAAAAGTTGGGAGGCATTTACAAGTCGAAAATATCATCTCAATTACAACATGGTGTTGTACATGAAAACTTAAAAACATTAGGGAGATAAGAGATTTAAACGACTAAAGAGAAACCCTAGGTCATGATTTCTAGAATTCTTTAGGCTAGGGTTACAGAAGAAGTTGGGATTCAAATGTGGGAGGAAACCTTTGTTGAAGTCCCACATACCTGGAGAAGAAAACCCTTGAGGAGAAGCTTGAGAATTTTGAAGAAATTGAAAGCACTAGCTTTTGGCTTCAGGGAAAAACTTTGAGTTCTACGGTGTTATCTGAAAGTTTTGAGTGAAGAATGAGGGAGGAATATTATGTATTATCTTAAATTCTTGAAAAAAATTTCCAAAATTACATAGTTTATGTACTAAAAGAGTCAGAATATATGAAACTACCCCTGGAAGAAAGTTCTGAAATCTGAAATTTCTAGGTCGCTGCACGTCTGACGAAACCGGTGACGGACCATCGCAGGCTTGAAGGTCTATAATCTCCACCATTTGAATTAAATAGAATTGCCTGAAAAATTATCTCAAGTAACGGGTCGTCAATAGACCGACAGACCGTCGCCTCTACGGTCACACTGAAATAGACAGCTTGGGAATTTTTGCCTAAGTAATGGTTGCCATGAAGGGTTATCACTCACTTGATGGTCCATCGGGACCTCAGTTACTCAAAAGATAAAAGGGCTGGACCTCGATGGCATGAGTGACGATCACTCGCCCGGTCAACGACTGTCAACTCTACCGTCAGAGGTGTGACGAAACGTCACACCCTTCATCACTACTGAACTAGACCTACAATTTAGATCCTTTTGCTGCAATATTTCACTCTGGGGTCCGAGGTGTTACACCTACCATGATCCGTACCATCCTACCATAGGCCATAACAAGGCTTGTGGTTCCTCACCTTATCTCAGATCACTACTCTGAATCTCTTCCTATGACCCTCTGGTATGACCCGTACCATCCAAGTATGACTCCTAAACACTAATCGTATGTACCTCGTCAATAGCCTGAAAGTTGTTGAGCCTCTCACCACGAGTCCTAGTACGAGTCATGCCGCACACCTATGACTCATACTAAGACCCACCTTGAGGAAAATTTTCAGTTTCTCTACATAACCAACTTCCAACCCTCGGGTATAGTCTTAGGAACTTTTAGGGTGTTACAGATATAGGAGAGAACAACATGATAGATTGGAATATCAATACATAAATATCATAAAAATGAAGATGCCATCTTTTCAAGGGCACAAGATATCCATATTTGTACCTTGATTGGGAGCGGAGAATTGAGGCCATTTTTAATTGTCACAACTATTCGGAAGGTAAGAAGGTTAAGCTTTTTGTTGTTGAATTTCTTGACTATGCTTCTATTTGGTGGGAAAAAACTTACAAGGGATAGGCAACAAGATGGAGAACCACCCATTGCTACCTGGGCTGAGATGAAGAGAGTCATGAAGAAGAGGTTTGTACCTTCCCATCTTCAAAGATACCTACAACGCCGTCTTCAATCATTTGGAGCAAGGAACCATGACTGTTGATGAATACTTTAAGGATATAGATATCGCTATGATCCAAGATAATTACATGGAAGAAGAGGCTACTATGGATAGATTTTTTAATGGTTTAAATAGATAAATAGTTGTAGCTAATGTAGTAAAGATACAACCATATGTAGCTTTAGATGAGTTAGTAGATTCGGCTGTAAAAGTAGAAAAGAAAAATAAAAGAAGGAAATAGGCTAGCTCATGGAGTAATTGAACAAACACCATTTCAAAGAATCCATGGTCAAAAGAAGAAGTATCTTCTAGACCTTAAGAAGAAAAGGGCAAAGGTAAAGTAGATGAGAAAGAGGGAGGTAAATCTTTTTTTCTAAGTCATCTAAACCTTTCAACTCCATTCAATGTCATAAATATCATGGGAGAGGGCATATGACGCGTGAAATGCCCAACTAGAAGAAAATTTATCTTGAGAGAAAATGAAAAATATGAGACTGAAAAAAGTGAGGATGAGAAAGAAGAGGGAGGTTTAATGAAGATGATATAGAATTGGCTAATGATGGTTTTGTTAGAGTAGCTAGGAAGATTCTTGAAGTAGAATATGAGAATGAAAAAAGCGAGGAAGAGAAAGAAGATGAAGGTGAGAATGGTGTAGAACTTCCTTTTAAACATGGTTTGATTGGGGTAGTTAGGAGGCTTATGTCTATAAGTTTGGGAATTCATAGTGATGAACAAAGAGAGAATATATTCCATATTAGGTGTGGGATAAAGGAAAAAACGTGTTTTATAATTATTGACAGTAGTAGTTGTGCTAATGTGGTGAGGGGTAGATATGTTAGGCTTGCATGCATGAAACACCCTAAGCCCTATACACTACAATGGTTGAATAATAGTGGTGAACTAAAAGTCAACAAACAATGCTTGATTTCATTCAATGTTTGTAGGTATGAGGATTAAACTCTTTGTGATGCGATTCCTATGCAAGCTTATCATATCTTTCTTGATCATCCATGGCAGTTTAATAGGCATACTTTTCATAATGAAAGAAAGAATAAATATTCTGTTGAGTTTAACGGCAAGAAGTATACTTTTTCACCTTTAACTCCTTCTCAAGTATTTGAAGATCAAAAAAGATTGAGGAAATCAATGGAAAAACAAAAGGAAGGGAATAAAAGTGAGCTTGAGGAAAAAGAAAAGAGTTCTGGTCAAGAATTAGAAAAAAATTGAGATGGTCAAGAGAGAGAAAAAGAGGGCAAGAACATAAGCAAAGAGGTAAAAAAGGGTTCAAGTAAAAAAAAGAAAATTTTGGTGAGAAGAAAGAGGCTAAAGAAAAGAAAATAGAGAGTCTTTATATAAAATCCAAGGAAAATTTGAATGCAAGAAAAGAGGGACTTCCTATAATACTACTTACTTACAAAGAAGTCTTGATTAATTCTGAGATACTAACTTCTTCTTTGTCAAGTAGTGTTCTCTTTTGCAGGATTTTGCTGATATCTTTACTGAGGATATTCCTAAAGGTCTACCACCTTTGCGTGGCATTGAGCATCAAATTAGCTTTGTACCTGGAGCACAGATTCTAAATAGGCCTGCTTATAGAAATAATCCTGAAGAGACAAAAGAGTTGCAAAGACAAGTTGAAGAGTTACTTGAAAAGAGATTTGTGTGAGAGAGCATGAGTCCTTGCTCTATTAATGTTCTATTGGTGCCCAAAAAGGATGGATCTTGGAGAATGTGTGTGGATTATCGATCTATCAACAAGATTACAGTAAAGTATTGTCATCCTATTCCTCGTCTTGATGACATGTTATACCAATTATGTGAGTCTAAAAATTTTTCTATAACTGATTTAAAAATTGGTTACCATCAGATTTAAATGAATCCTAGAGATGAATTTAAAAAATGCTTTTAAGTCCAAATATGAGCTTTATGAGTGGTTGGCTATGCCTTTTGGCTTGACTAATGCATCCAACACTTTCAAGAGATTGATGAATCATATTTTTAAGGATTTTCATGAAAAGTTTGTGGGTAGTTTATTTTGATAATATCTTGATCTTTTTATAGAAATCTAGATGAGCATGTTGAATACCTAAAATAAGTTTTTGAAGTTATTAAAAAGTAACAATTGTTTGCTAATCTAAAAAGTGTACCTTTTGTATGGACCGTGTTGTATTTTTGGATATTGTTGTCAGTTCTAAGGGAGTTGAAGTTGATGAATAGAAAATCAAAGCAATCAAAGAATGACATAAAGCTAAGAGTGTAACTAAGATTAGAATTTTTTTATGGGCTTGCTGTTTTTATAGGAGATTCATTAGAAATTTTAGCATCATTGCTGCTCCTTTGACTGAAGTTATTAAGAAGGATAAGATTTTCACATGGAAAAAAGAACATGATGTTTCTATTAACTTATTGGAAGAAATTGTGTTCTTGTAATGCCTCGAAAACTCAAAATCTAATTCCGGGACTTAAATCAGGAAATCTAAAAAAGCTGCAGAAAACCTTCAGGACGACCCACATAACGAGTCATTAAGTGATCTCACGACTCGTCAGGTGAGCTGTGAGAAGGAGGCTTAATAATTTAAAGAGAGGAGGTAGTGTACCCAATGAGGGACTTCATGAGTCGTGGTCACTAACTATGACCCATTAGGTCACTCGTGGCCAGACTTGAGTTAGGAATACTTTTGTTGACCAATGTACTTGAGGGTGGGGGCAAGATCGTGGTCCCAGTAACGACTTGTTATGTTCCCCGTTACTAGCTTTATTGATTTTATAGCCAGTGTACCTAACGGGAGTGACCACGACCCGTGGTCAGCCACCAAGACCCGTTAGGGGCACCTGGCAATTTTCCCAGTGAATTTCTAAGGGCTAATTTGTAAGTTTCTACTCTTCCAAGTTTTAAACAACATCATTTTAGTAATAATTTCAGATGTTTTAGTGGGGAGAAACGGTTCATTCCTCATTCCCCTCTCTCAATTCTCAGAAACATCGAAAGTTCTCCTCTCAGGAACCCTCCAAGCAAGACTAGGGCTTCTCATCTCTTGCAGCAGTTCAAGATTCTCCTCTGGAAGGATTTTAGTCAGGTATGTGGGAATTCAACAAGGTAATTGTCTTTCTCTTGTGTCCCCAAAATCCTCTCATAACTCCCTTATCAGTTTTAGCCTTGAGCTTTCGAATACGAATGAATTTCATGTTATTTTTTTGTTAATTTAGTCTGGAAAAATATCCATGTTGATTGTTCATATTATCTTTATCAGTTCCTAATTAAATTGTCAATGTTCGTACAAAAGTGAATTTAAGCCCTAACTCTCGAGTAATGATTTTTGTTTATTAAATTCCATCTAGAGAATGAAGAATGTTTTGGGCTGAATTTCCTAGAAATTTCTATTATATAT